>VUQH01076386.1:0-11826 GCA_015106775.1 Etroplus canarensis
GGGAAAGTCAGGAGCGTGAGTATTTCTGAACATTGATTTATGAATTTAAGTTGATAAGATGATTGATGGATGATTTACAAACGAGATTGGATTGAATATATGATGATTTCTATGCTGATGCTTGGCCCTTGCTAAATTACTCAATAAATTTATATTCCTGCATTTAAAGTATCGATTCTGACTATTCACTAACTCTTCTCAGCCATGTAAATGCTAAGTCTGAGTGTGAGTGAGATAAACCCAAAGGTTCTGAAAGGTTATTCTAGTTGAGAGTCCACCTACAAAAACAGCCCCTTAGGACGAAGTTATCCTCGTCTTTAAAACCTTAACTCGGCCGTTTGACCAAGTGCCAGGGATTCATAGAAGGGAGCTGCTGGTCCGCCGTGCTCGATCGTGCCACCGGCCTGAATAGGCTACCAGGTAGGGTGGAAGATTGGGGGAAGCAGGGTAGACGTCGGAAGTTATAGCAGTTAGAGAGGCCGAGCGAGTCCCTTATCACCAGCTTAAATGTACTCTAGGTAATCTGATAGGGTAATACTCTTCAGACCAGGAGACCTGACCCGTTAGATGGAGAGCTGGATCAGTACTGGACCCTCAGAGGGTTAGTACCCCCCCGGAATCTCGACAATAGGTAAACCTAAGATGAACAACAACAACAACAACAACACACAGCAGATCCCCCTCTGTCATTATTTATGCTCCACATTTCCAAAGTACCAAAGTACATTGTTCCACAAGTCTTGTGGTTTGTTCAGATGCAACTTTGCAAACCTAAGCAGTGCTGCTGTGATATTTTTAGAGAGAAGAGGCTTTGTCTTGGCAACACTTACAAACAAGCCATACTTGTTCACTCTTGTTGTAATTGTACTGTCATGCACTTTAACATTTGAGATGCTAGGTGAGACCGCTCTCGGATTTTTTGGAGTTTCTCTGAGCATTGCGTTGTCTGACCTTGGGGTGAATTTAGTAGGACATCTACTCCTAAGAAGATTGATCTTTTTCACTGTGCAATGATGAAGATTGAACTTCATTGTTTGGAAACAGCCTGATAACCCTTCCCAGATAGATGGGCAACAACAAAACCTTCTCTGAGATCACTATGGATTTCAACCTTTCTAACTTCTGTTTTCATAGAGTTGGTCATGCTTGCTTACTAATATTAATCAAGTGCATTTGATTTGCTTCACCTGGCTGCTACTTACCCTCTTAATTCCTGCAGAAGTAGTAAGTGTGTAGTTCATTTTTCACACACTGCTTCTGCATTTTGGCCAATTTTTTGTTAAATTGACAATGAGAACATGTACTGTAGTATGTTGTGTTGTTCATATGCGGTTGTTATGAGGTTGTATTTATCTAATTTTAAGAATTGCTAAGGACCAAAAGTTTTTATGTTAACACACACACACACACACACACACACACACACACACACACACACACACACACACACGACTATACTGGCCTGTAGTTAATCTCTGAAAAATCTTGAGGCTTTTGAGGAGACAGGAGTGGAAGTACACAACAGAATATGATCCTGGAGGATTTTGTCAGGGCAGAGTAGGATTTGTGGTACAACTCTGTGTTGCACAACAGCATCCTAGCACTGAGCCTCCACAAGACCGTACTAACTGGCTCATAAAATATGACTGTTTCTGGGCATTTGTGAAGTATACTGCAGCAGACTGTCACAGGTATACATTACGAACGTACATTAAAAAGAAACTTTTCATAGGTGCTTGTCAAGTTACACTGTGTGAACAAAAGTAGTGGGCCATAACTCTTGATTGTTGAATTCAGTTGTTCTATTCAGTCCAGTTGGCACAGTTGTATACAATCAAGCACCTAGCCATGCAGTCTGCTTTAACAAACATTTGTGAGAGAATGCGTTTTTCCAAGGAGCTCCCTGAATTCCAGCATGGTAAGTTGCTTGAATTCAGTGAGCTCTTTTAGAAGCTACCATTGCCACAAATAAGTTAATTAAATTTCTTCCTCAGTTTTTCACAATCAACTGTAAGTGGTATTATTGGAAAGTCAGAGCATTTAGGAACCGCTGCAACTCAGCCATGAAGTGGCAGACCATGTAAAGGTACAAAACAGACTTGCCAAATGCTGAGGCTCATAGTGTGTAAAAATCGCCAACGCTCTGCTGACTCACTAATGTCAGTTCCAAACCTCCTCTGGCATTAGCATCAGCATAAAAACTGTGCACTGGGAGATCCATGGCATGGTTTTCCAAGGCCAAGCAGCTGCAAACAAGCAGTACATTGCCAACCATGACGTCGAGCATCAGATAGAGTGGTGAGAAGCATACCCCAAAAGGAATCTGGAATAGCGGAAATGTTTTTGGTGGAGTGATAAATCATGCTTCTTCATCTGACAGTCTGTTAGAAAAGTCTACATTTGGTGACTGCCAGGAGAACGTTACCTGCCTGATTGCATTGTGCCAACTGTAAAGTTTGGTAGAGGAGGTATAATGCAATACTCAACTGCTATGTTATTTTTTAAGAGGAGAGGCTTTCTCCTGGCAACCCTTCCAAACAAGCCATAGTTGTTTAATCGTTTTCTAATTGTACTGTCATGAACTTTAACATTTAATGTGCTGACTGGGGCCTGTACAGTCTGAAATGGAGCTCTTGGGTTTTTTGCAGTTTCTCTGAGCGTTGCACAGTCTGATTGCAGTGTGAATTTACTGGGACATGCACTCCTGCAAAGATTAGCAAGTGTCTGGAATTTTTTCTACTTGTGAATAACTTTTTCACTGTGGAATGATGGACTTTACATTGTTTGGAAATGGCCTTATAACCCTTCCCAGACTGTTGGGGAGGAACAGTTACTTCTCTAACTGCTTTTTTATTTACATCTCTCACTTTCATATATACTTTAAATTACATACATTTCCAAGTATAAATCATTAGTGCACAAAAAACATAAAACTGATTAAATTAAATTGATTTTAGCATCAATAGTTGAGCAAAAAAAAAATTCAGAAAAATGTAAGCACACATGATACGATATGACATGATAAACATATTTTTAAACTCTGACTTACACTTTCGAATGCTATTGATATCCTTGTCAATCACAAAATCTGATTCAAAAGTAAAGAAGACAAACAATCTCCCTCTATAGATAGATAATGTTTTTTAGTATTGAAATATTTCAGTGGGAGTTGTTTTTATATCTAATGGTACACTGAAAATAGAATCTGCTAACTTTTATTGCCACTTTTTCTCAAAAATATCACCAAATATAGAATAAAATAACACAGCTTGGGTGGGACCACATAAAACTTACTGTCTCCACTCTAACTTTGGAATGTTCTGCTTTATAGTGAAAGCATTGTAATATGATATTACAGGACACAGCTGAAGTTTTAATTTCACTGCATGTACTGTTTGAGCTTCTACAGTATGTGCCTATTTGTCCATGCATAATGTACTTTGTCTTGAGGATTTCAGAGGGTACCTAAGCTTTAAATCCTGTTTATTGAATGGTAAAAACTCATGCAGTGCATTTATAAAATGGCAGAGAAGCTTGGCTTTTATAGTGAAACCTGTTTGTTTAGTCTTCAGAGAAAATGAAGAGAAGCTATTTTCTGATAGAAGTGATGCAAATTTGCATTCTTCATGCTTTTCTTTAACGTGACCTGCCATGTCAACAAACAAAATACATTTTTACAGTGAGTGCAATGAAAATGTGCTTATAAGAGTGAAAGAGCATTACCCTACAACAATTTATGAATTCATTTTTCTGGAAGCTATCCAGTACCAGTCTGTTTCAATATCCACCAACAAGGGGGTGAATTCTTTTTTTAGGCTTTAGGAAAACTAAGACTGAAGTTATAAAAGAGAAGTACAGCATAATGTAAATGTACACTTAAGGTAAGGATGGGAGTCAGCAGGGAGCTCCCTATGTGATGCAGTTTTGTTTCTTAACAAAGTTCCTGAATTTGTGTGTGCGTGTCTGTATAAAGAAAAGGAAACATGTTTTGTGCGCACACAGGTAGTAATTTATCTTAGCAAGGACAAGCTGTGTAATGTCTTTATGCATGAGTGCTCCATATCCCGCTGAGACTGTGATACAGAGCAGATGTGTGGTGCTTTATCCTCAGCCATTCATCCATCAGGTTACTATCTGGAGGAGTAGAAATATAAGGAGGTGTGTGCGAGAGAAAGAATTTGAATTTTTAAAACTTCTTTATTTGTTTAGTTTTTTCAAAATGCAAAAGAAATGAACCTAAGATGAATCCAGACATCAGGTCTATCTCTACAACAGAGTACCATCTGCTTTTGAATTCATCCACATTGCTTGTTTTTCTGTACAAGCTGTAATCAATTTTCAATCTGGCCTTCATCATCTTGACAAAAACAAGTATTGAGATCCAAGTCACAGATCTTATTCCTTCGGCTGGGTCGAACAGTCATTTCACTGTAGCTTTAACTAAAACAAAATTAAATTTTACTCCCCACTTTTGGTAGTAAGTGTTGTGAAGGCCAGGATGAACATAGCTGTAAAGATGTTTTCTACACAACTTAAACAGTTGTTGCAGCACCTCAAAAATGCATATTCTTGCACAGCCCAGAAGTGATAAACAGCAGTGATAAACGATTTCACTTTGCAAGCATAAAGGACAATTATCACTTAAATTGGGGTTAATAATGGAAACAAAAGTGGACACAGTGCTGAGCAGGATTTTCTGCTGCATTTTGCCAACCCATTTCATTAAAGCTGGGGTGGGAAACAAGGTTTTGGTATCACTTGAGGGGAACCCAATCCATAATAACCTTTCACCATTGTAATTCAGCATAGGTTTGAGAGGGGAGTAGACTGCACTGAGCTCTGTTTACAGGCTTTAGAAAATCTCCTTATGGGGGGTTTTTGCCAAACATTGTACAGACCAGCTCAGGTGAGGAGTGGAAAGTAGTATTAAAAACTCCAAAAAAGTCAGCATAGAAAGTAAGACATGCTGCTGAAATGTGTTTAACTGAGTCTTTTGCCTTGGAGAGTACAGTGTGAATCCTGTGTGCTACCAAACATCAGCACTGACTTATTTTTAGCACATACAAAGCACATGCATAAGCCTGTGCTCATTTGGTGCTGCTTACAGCAGAGATGGGTGAGCTGCAGGAGGAGGGCTGTTTATTTTTATTTATTTATTTTTTGTGTGGTGTTCCCCCCTAGATTTTTCTTTTTAGTTTTAATAGTGTAGCACTGTATTGCTCCATAAGCTTTTGGACAATGACACATTTCTGTAATTTTGTCTCAGTATACCGAGTTGCTGTTTAGGAATTACTGCCATTTTTATGCTCAGTCCTCTATTTTCAGAGGCTCAAAAGTAATTGGACAGTTTACTGATAAACATTTTTAAGGCCACGTGAGGTGTGCCCCCCAGAATTGGCATTTGGTGATGTCCAAGGATTCTAGACTTCAGGCAGATGTCATGGGTTACCTGTGTGTGGAGAGAGGACCCAAATGAAGGCCTCAAGGAAGCAAAACAAGGAAACTTAAAGTGGGCTTTATTGAACCAAAAAGTCATTTTTATAGAATATAAACCAGGCATAGAAACAAATACACGAACACTGTGGGAGACAAGATGTCATGGTTCTGGGTTTTTGAAGTCTGGTTTTGTATGTTTTCTGAGTTTTGTTTTAGGTTTTGCGCTTCTTAGTTCTTATACTCTTTATTTTATTCTCAGTTTAAGTTTAGCCTCAGTTCTAGCCCCTGCCTATGTTTAGTTTATTACTTCTTTGTATCCTCTGTGTTATCCTCTTGTGTTGATGTTCTTCTGTCAAGTTGTCTCTAGTCTGTGTTCTAAGTCAGCATCTAACTTCCTGCTTTACTTTGTAACTGGTCATGTCTTATGCATTATGTTCAGTTTTACTTCCTGTCCTTGATCGTTGCCACCTGCCTAACTACGCCAACTGCCTACCGTGCTGTGTTTTATGGTTTTGTTTTGTCAGTGTTAGTTAGGTGTTTTCCCAAGCCAGGTTTACTCATGTCTTGTTAAGTCTTGTTTCCTCCTGGCTCATGTGTTAGTTTATTTTTCATGGACTGTTTAACAGCTTTATTAAAGCCTGCTTTTTGTTCTCCTTCGATCTCTGCCTTGAATCTGTGTTTTGAGTCCTGACACAACATCAGACTAACAGCAGACACTGAGCAAAGGAAAGGCAGGGTTGTAAAAACACACAGACTAATGACAAATGAGCAAGTGGGAAGGGAGCACAGGCGACAACAATCAAGGGTAGGACATACAGGACATTACTGGTTACTAAAGTAAAACAGGAAATGAGAACAATAACTGAGAATGCTGACACGAGACTGAACTTGATAGAAGATGAAGAAGAAGGTGGAACAACACTGAGGAGACACAGAGGGAACTAACAAGCTAAACACAGGCAGGGTCTAAAACTGAGGCAGAGGAGACTTGGAGGGAATTAATAAAAACACAAAGAGAGACAAGATCCAAAATACAATTAGAGTAGAAGATCCAAACCTCATAAAGGGAAACAGGAAAAGCACAAAGAACAAATTACACACAGACTGGAGACAAGGAGACATGAGGAGGGGGGGATAAGTCCCAAATATCAAAATTGCAAAGCTAAAGCTCTTATATAAAGGCATCCGACATCAGAATACAAAACTCAGAGGGTCTAGCTCCTAGCTAAAGAAATATAAACATAGTATACCCCAATAGAGAATAAAGCCCAAAACAAGAATATACAAAATACAAGAAAACCCAGAACACAAAAACCCACAGACCATGACAACAGACATCAATCACAAAGGATTTTCATTCAGGTATTGAAAAACAGCCTCTGAAAATGAGGGGCTACATATAAAATGGCTGGAATTCCTACCTTTATCAAACTCCTTGAATTAAAGCTGAAAATCTACACTTCAGTCACATAACAATTGTTTTGATTTCACCACTGTTGTGGTGTACTGAGGTAAAATTAACTTTTCAGTTAATTCTTGCATTTTAGGCTGAAAAAAATATAGAGGGGCAATCTGTTTTGGCATCATTGTAAAAAGGGTAAAGAACCAAAGCAGCATAAAAAGAAAAAAATAGCTACTGGTCAGAGAGAGTCAAATTATTTCTTTTAAAAATGTCAGTATATAGTCTCTTGTAGAGTCTAAAGAAAATTGCAACTTTACTATTTTTGCAAGCGCTTAATGAGTCGATTTGCCTTTTGCAACACAGAGTATATTGTAAGCAGAGATTTTTTATTTAACCCTTCTTAATAAATAGCCTAGCATTGTGGTAAAGAAAACCTTTTTTGAACCTATTTTTAGAAAGCAGGCTTACATTAAAACGCAAATGCCCAATGCTTCATTTGCGTTAGTTCATATGATGAAGGGCAAGGAGGTACAAATATGCATCAGTTAAAGACACTTTATACGATACTTTCCATTTCAGTAAGATACTTCACTTTATCTTTTCTTGTGCACAAGATTTATCTCAAGTACCTGTTGGTTGTACTTAAAAAATGTTGATGTTCAGAAAAGTAAAATATATCAAGCTTAGCTTAAGATAAAGAATTCTCTTTGGCATAAACCAAACATATTGACAGTAATCACGATGAAACAATGCCCAACATAAACCTGTCCACTTTTACAATTTAGCCATGTGGTTCTGATTTCTTTTCTGTCTAGAGTTACCTGTGCAGCACAGCAACCAGGACCCAGGAACATGCATCCATTGACAGACTCTGAATTGTGTTTGTGTTAATTGTATTTCAGAAAACATTTCTCAAGATGTGTTTCTGTGTGTTCTTTCTATGGACAAAAGTACTGGGCCACCTACATATTAAACCCATGGAAAATTTTGTGACACTGATTATTAAATGCACAGGAATTAACATGGAGTAGATTTCCCCCTTTGCAGCTTTTAGGAAGACTTTTTACAAGATTTTGGAGTGAATGTATGAAAATTTTTGTCCATTTATTCAGAAGAGCATGTGTGAGGTCAGACGTAGATATTGGACAAGAGGGCTTGGATTGCATTCTCCATCATCGTTCATTAGAGGTGCTTGATGAGGTTGAAGTCAGGGCTTTGTGTCCAAGTCATGTTCTTCCATATTAAACTCATCCAACCATGCCTTTATGGACCTTGCTTTGTGGACTGGGGCACAGTCCTGCTGGAACAGAAAAGGGCATTCCCCAAACTGTTTCCACAAAGAATTGTCCAAAAATGTTATTATACTGAAGCATTACTATTTCCCCTCACCAAAACAAAGGAGCCCAGGCCAGCACTAGAAAATCAACAAATGGTTAAGAAGTGGACCGATGGACTTGCGAAACATCATTAATCACACAGCCAAGGATGGTTCCAAAAACATGTGTGATTAAACATTATTATTAAAAATATTGTTTAATATTTTCAATATAGTTTAAATGTGAGTTATACACCCCATTTTGAGAAAAAATTGGAATATTTTCCAAAATACAATAAAAATAAATAATATATTTGTACTTTTGTCATTTAAATGAAGGTTTACATGAAATAGAATTTAAGAGATTTTTGTTTTTATTGCACTTTGGAAAATGTTTTCTGGAAATGGTTTTTGCATCAAACTATCCTTTTTAAGTGTAGATAAGTGCACATGCAAGCTAAAGAGAACTTTTGGTTTTTCTCACACAAACAGCAAAATTAGATTATAAAAGAATGGCAAAAATGTACTTTGCGCTTTTTTCTTTAAAAAAAAAAATCTGGATTCTGATAAGCTTGTAACAGTATGGGTGGATTTCCAACTTGATTAGACTGTTTTGACTTTGAAGTCTAGAACAGAAAAAAGAATGGCAGACAGTGAAGAAAAGAGGGATGAAGAATTCACTGTAACAGCTGCATCATTTAATATTCTTTATGTGGCAACTGGCATTAGAGTTTCTGAGGAGGGAGAGATTTGTAAAACATGGACATTACAACAATGGCCCGAGCATAATCTTCTCAATCCCATTACTGACTGAACCATCCACAGACACACACACACACACACACACACACACACACACACACACACACACACACATATCCACACATAGATGAAAGGAATGAAAAACTGTGTGTGTGAGAGAGCGATGTGGGTGGGGAAAATGATAGGGGAAGGAATACATGAAGAGGAGGTGGATTTTAGAGGGAAACTGTGGTTTTATTCTGTGCATTGTGTTTGCATGCAAAAGGAGAACTTCAATAACCTCTGCAGCAAGCATGAAAAGGTGTCATCATTATGGGTCTTAGCATGTTAAGCTACTGAGAAGCTCAGCAGTGGTGTGATGTGGTATAGCCACAAGAATTATGAAATATTAGGGGGTGATGGGACTAGAGTCTATCCCAACTGTGACTGGTTGAGAGGTAGAGTACATCTTGGATGATGCACTACAAACCCAACTGTATAAATAAATTATGATCATAGGGGAAAAAAGTGTGCCATCTTTCAGTTCTATGATTTTACAAATCAGGATATAATTTTAAAAAAATCATTGGATCATTACCAGGCTCTGAAATTATTTAAATCTAACCTCAAATGTAAAACAACACACAACAGATTCTACCATATTATTATTTTTTTTTTAAATGAAGGCAAAATGGAGATACGTACCATGTGCGGGAACCTACTATACGTACACCCCATGAGTCAACAGCAATGAACTGACTTGATCATTGTCTGCATGACTATCAGTCTCTCACATCCTTGTAGAAGAATCTTGGCTCACTCTACTCTAAAATGTTGCTTTAGTTTACTGAGGTCTCAGAAAATTTATTTATCCACAGCTCTCAACATCCTGCCACAGCATTTCAACCGGGTCAAGGTCCGGACTTTGACCTTGACATTGCATCACCTTGATTCTTTTCTTTTCCTGCCATTCTGTTCTAGATTTGCTGGTATGCTTGGAATCATTGTCCTTTTGCATGACCCAATTTTAGCCAAGCTTTAGCTGTTGGACAGATCTCAAATTTGTCTCCAGAATACTTTGGTATACAGAGGAGTTTATGGTCGACCCAATGACTGTAAGGTTACCAGGTCCTGCAGCTACAAAACTTCTTCTCTTGGCTGCTCCCATTTGGGGTCGCCACAGCATCTCATCTGCCTCCATCTCACCTTATCCCTTGCATCCTCTTCCCTCACACCAACCCTCTACATGTCCTCCTTCACTACATCCACAAACCTTCTCTGTGGTCTTTCTCTTCTCCTCCTGCCTGGCAGCTCCATCTTTAACATCCTTCATCCAATTTTTTTCCACTATCCTTCCTCTGAACATGTCCAAACCATCTCAGCCTTGCCTCTCTCACTTTATCTCCAAACTTCAGAGAGGCTACAAAATAAGCCCAAAAAACCTCTTCTCCAACCGTGCTTGACAGCTGGTATGAGGTGTTTGTGCTGATATGCTGTGTTTGTTTTTTGCCAAACATGGCACTGTACATTATAGGAAAACATCTCCACTTTGGTGTCATCTGTCCGACAAACATTGTTCCAAATATTTTGCTGATTTTTTCAGATGTAACTTTGCAAACCTAAGGCATGCCGCCATGTTCCTTTTGGAGAGAAAATGCTTACTCCTGGCAACCCTTTCAAACAAGCCTTACTTGTAGAGACTATTTCTACTGTCATGAACTTTTACATGCTAACTGAGGCCTGCAGATTCAGAGAGTAGCTACTGGGTTTGTTGCTATTTAAAACAAAATAAGAGATACTTTATCTATTCCATATTTGGGAAATTCTTTTGCTACAGAGTTATTACTTGTGGTATGAATGATTTCCTGTCTCTTTTTCTCTTAGCATTGCATAGTCTGACCTCGAAGTGAAGTTGCTGGAATGTCTCCTCTTGGAAAGATTGGCAACAGTCTCGACTGTTTTCCACTTGTGAATAATTTTTCTCACAGTAGAATGATGGACTTCAAATTGTTTGGAAATGGCCTTATAACCCTCTCTAGCTTGATGGGCAGCAGAAGAACTTGCTTCTCTAAGATCACTGTTATTGTCTTTCCTTCTTTAACACCTGAATGCTCCAGACCAGCAAACTCCAAAAATGCCTGCTTTTATAGAGTTGGTCACACTTGCTGATGATTACTTAATTATGTGAATTTGATTAGCAATAGCTGGCTGCTACTTGCCCTCTTAATTCCTGTGGAAACAATAAGGATGCACTTCATTTTTCACATGCTGCTCCTAAATTTTGGCTTATTTTTTGTTAAATAACTACACTGTATAGAATGCCATGTGTTGTTGTTCATCTTTGGATGTATTTACCAAAATTTAATGTAAATAAATTTTAAATTTTCGGATAAGGACCAGATGATTTCTTTTTTAAAAAGTGTCCTAATATATTGTCAAAGTGTTTGAAGGGATGCACCATAAAACAGACAAACACTGGACTTAGGTTAGCATTGATTTTAACTGGAACTAGGCAATAATGATCCAGACAGCAAGGTTCAGCACACAAAACAATCTCTTGACTCCTTTAGAGTGCGTGAGGTCCGAGTGCCAGGTCCGTGGCTGTGAATCATGTCCTGTGAATCCAGATTCCCATAGCAGTAATAGTGTTCTTGGTGAGAGTGGGTCAGGCAGCTCTTCAAGTGGCAGGATTGGCATGAGGATTCAAAGAATGACAGCAGAGCAAACACATAAGGACCAAACCTGGCAACATGACATGAAGCGTAGCAGACTTGGCTGAGCTTACTACTCGGTGAGTAGCAAACATTCTGGTGGAGAGAGGAGGAAACTGCTGGGCTTAAATAGCACTGATGAGGATGATGATTCTCAGTTGTGCCATTGTACTCCTAAGCACAAATAGTTAATGCCCAGACCCGACCCAGACAAAATTAAA
>VUQH01076395.1:0-10431 GCA_015106775.1 Etroplus canarensis
TAGTGGTTTTGCCGTTTTGCCGTCAGTCACAACAGACATGACACTGATCATATCAGACATACTGTAGCACAGCATAGCAGAAAAAGCAGAAGCTGGAGTTTAGGTGGGCTGCAAAGGGGCAGGAAAATGCTACTCAAATGGTGAGTTGTAGATGAGATTTACCATTAAGATTCACAAAAGGGTATCAGCTGAGCCATCACCTGATTTGGGCAGGTACTGAGATCAGCTGATCTGCAGGTGATCTCAGTACTTGAGCTTGATTTTGTGGCTTCCCTTAATGCTATTCTCGATTTAATATCTCAAATGATCGGAAAGTACCTAGGGCAGAATAATGCATGAACAGCATTTGTGGTTTTAAGTTACACGTGGTTTAGTGACACTTTTGCCTCCAAGGCTAAACTCTATTCTCCACCTTTAAACAAAGTAAATGCAGAGCACACTGAATGGGCTATATGAGGGTACACAGAAAGACAGCGGGTCCAAACGGAAATGCAGTGCTGAAGCTGTAATGAATAATAAGTCACTGACCCAGGTTTAGATAAAGGGAATTTCCATTAACGTGTCACACCATCAGTAGTAATAGCAGGTGTCATTTCCGAGCCTGTGTCTGTCTTTTTATCACTACATCTGATGGAAGAAACCATCAACTGTATGTAGAAACTCATGGAGCTACTGTGATGTCACCCATTGATTTATGAACTTGAAACCTCAAACTTTAGGTTGATGGCCCTCACCTTCATTTTTTTTCCAAACCAAAAGTGGCCACATTTTGAGAAGAGAGTGAAGTGTTGAACTGTCAGCAAGCAAGTTTAGTTAGTAAAGTGCATCCATACACTACATGAGTGCATCACATAGAGAAAGATACCTGCTGACTGGTGCTAACATACAAGTAAGGTAGTAGAAAAAGGGTACGCAAAGATCCCACAAACTTGTTGAATTGCATGTGTTGATGCAACAACATACTTTTAAAAAACACCCTAGTATATGTAATATTTTGGAGATGACTCTTGGAGGTAATAAAAAAAAATGTCAGTGTGATGGCCAAACAAGCAGAAGTCTTAATTTAATCATCGTCAGTGATCAATCCTTATTACTCATTTGCTCTTGTTTTTAAATAGTGTTATGATGAACAGTTATGCAACGTAGTATACATAATACATGCATACTACGTATTATAGTATGCAAGTGAAGACTCCTCTCTTCTAACTGCCTGTAAAAATAGTTTTATGAATATTTAGATGATTCCCTTTATTGTTTTTTTAGTTCAGTTTTATCACACGTCCAACTTGCACATCAGACTCCATACTGATAAGCACTTTACAAAAAGTGTGTGATACAGTAGAGTATGGAATTTATTTCCAAATTTTAAATTAAAAAAGCATTTTATGATTTTGCTGAGATTTCATTTCATATATTTTATTTGCATTGTGATATCCGGCTTTACTCTGTTTGACTGAGCAGAAGTCACAAGGGACTTCGCCATTTTCAGTGGAGTCCGCCCACTTTAACAAAGTAAGAAAAGCAGTGACAAAAAAGAAACATACAGCAACTTTGTTCTTTTAAATGACCTTAAATCTATATTTAGCAGAAAATGTGTTTTCACATACAATCCAACCTGCTCAGACACCAACTGCCAAACTATCATACTCTTTTCCAGTTCCATATTTTTATTCTTGCACTCTTCTAGAGTTGCTTTGTATGAGTCACAGTTCAATATAATAGTTATCTTAAACTTGAATTTGGAGTAGCGCCTTTGTTCATTTATTGTCTGAAATTTTAGCTCCTCTCTTTTTAAGACTTCCCTTCTTTTGAGGTAAATTTCTTCTGATTGACAGCCATTTGCAAACAGAAGGTTTACATAGCAAGTGGTTGGGTCTGCTGTGCTTACAGCCCAAGATGTGTACCTGAAATGTTCTATATTATACTCAAATTGTCATCATATATAAAAAACAAACACAAGCAAGCAAACAAACTGATTTTAGAAAACTCTTTGTGAAACCACATGTTTAAAGCAGCCTGAAACCTGAGCTTTTTTTTCTTGCAGGCCTTACTTGTTCATATGCCAATTTCATCATTTGTAACATTTGTAACAGTATATGTGACAGAAAAAAACAAAAAGCACAATAGGTCCACTTTAATATATTGGCAAATATTAAATAATGTTACTTAAGTATTCAGCAGAATCAAGCATGGTATCCTACTGCCTTTCTTGCCACCTGTTAATTACACTCACTGTCCACTTCATTAGGTGTACCTGTTCAGTTGCTTGTTAATACAAGCATTTCACCAGCCAATCACATGGCAGCAACTTAAGGCATTTAGGCATGCAGACGTAGTCAAGACCACCTGCTGAAGTTCAAACCGAGCATCAGAATGGGGAAGAAAGGTGATTTTAGTGAGTTTGACAGTGGTACGATTGTTAGTGCCACATGGGCTAGTCTGAGTATTTCAGAAGCTGTAAACCTACTGGGAATTTCCTGCATGGCTATCTTCAGGGTTTACAAAGAATTGGCAGCTTTACAAAGAGTGGCAGCTCTCTGAATGAATATGCCTTGTTAGTTCCAGAGGTCAGAGCAGAAAGGCCAGATATATAGGATAGTATAGTGGTGGATATAGTGGATATTTTCTTGGCATGCTTTGGATCCCTTAGCACCAACTGAGCATAGTTTAAATGAGGATACCTGAGTATTCTTTCTAACCATGTCACATGTATGTGCAGCTGAAAAATCTGCAGCATCATGTCAATATAGACCAAAATCTCTGATGAATGTTTCCAGCATCCTATTGAATCTATGCCATGAAAAATTAAAGCACTTTTGAAGGCAAAAGGTGGTTACAGCAACGTGTACCTTATGAAGCGACCGGTGAGTGTAGATCATCTTGACATTCAGCTGTTTTACTGTAATCGAACCATAGCAATGAAAACAACATGCAGAAGGCTGTGGAGTCTTCCATATTGCTGTGAGTCACTGGATCATTTCATTATTGTCAAATATGTTACACGACATTTAAGTCATTTTTCAGCAGACTTGTATCTTTATAAAGGCAAAACACAGATTCTGCTAATAATACAGTAAATACAGAAAGTAAACACATTCCTGTTAATATCAGGTTTTCTGATGCAAAAAAATAAATAAAAATGAGACCACGATAAATCATTTCAAAACTTTTTCTACCTTTAATGTGACCTATAACCTGTACAATAAGTTTGTTGCATAAGTGGGCACGCCCTAAAATTAATACTTTGTTGAAGCACCTTTTGCTTTGATTACAGCATTCTGTCTTTTTAGATACACACCTGCCATCAACTAAAGTGACTCTGATTAACCCCAAATAAAGTTTAGCTGCCCTATTAGGATTTTCCTGACAATTACTCTGCTGCATCCTACACCAAAAGCCATAGTTTACAGAGAGCTGACAAAGCATCAAAGGTATCTTATTGTTCAAAGATATCAGTCAGTAGAATGGTACAAAAAAATTCCCAGGGTATTATATATACCACAGAACACAGTGAAGACTGTCATCAAGAAGTGTAGAAAACATGGAACAACAGTGACGTTACGGGGAACTGGACGTCTCTCTAAAGCTGATGAAAAGATGAGACGAAAACTGATCAGGGAGGCTGCAAAGAGGCCTACAGCATAACTGAAGGAACTGCAGGAAGAACATGTGACAACCTTTGGCTGGTCCTTTGTATTTTCCCCAAGGGGTTACCACAGTGGATTAATCCACATGGGTAATTTGGCAGACGTTTTACGCCGGATGCCCTTCCTGAAGCAACCCTCCATGGTGAGAGGGGCTTGTGTGCCCACCTGGAACTATCTCCTGTATTCTCCAAATGTCTGGACTATGGGGTAGGGTTGCAAGATGGAAGCCCTTTCTTACAAAGAAAAACGTCCAGGCCTGACTAATTTACATTAGCTCTCTAAAAAAACATGTGGGAAAATGTGTTATGGTCTAATGAAACCAAGGTTTAACTTTTTGGCCACAATTCCAAAAGGTATGTTTGGCACAAAATAACACCATACACATCAGAAGATCACCATACCCATGGTGATGCACCACAACTTCAGCTGGAACATTTTCAAATACGAGTCAATTTTGGCCCAAAACCTTCAGATGTCTACCGGAAAGATGAAGCTGGAGAGGACTTTCACCTTTCCACATGCATCCAAATCAACAAAAGAATGGCTTCACCAGAATAAAAAGAAAGTTTTGGAATGGCCCAACCAGAGCCCAGGCCTAAGTCCAACTGTAAATCTGTATGGTTACCTGAAGTGGGCTGTGTACAACAGGTGCTCTCACAATCTGATAGATTTGGAACATGGAAGAGTGAGCAAATATTGCCAAGTCAAGATATGCCATGCTGATAGACCCCTACCCAAAAAGACTGAATGCTGTAATAAAAGCAAAAAGCATTTCAACAAAGTATTAGTTTTAAGGTGTGCACACTTATGCAACTATCTTATTTTACTTTTTAAATTGTTTTAATATTTTCCCCTAAACAGATTTTTTTCTTTTTCAGCTGAGATGTACAGCTTATAGGTCACATTAAAGGTGAAATAAGTTTTGAAATGATTTATTGTGGTCTTGTTTTTTACACCAGAAAAACCTGACATTTTAACAGGGCTGTGTTCATTTCCTGTATCTACTATATTAACAATGGCTCTGGTTCAGGTATCCTAACACACTGTGCCAAAATGCCCAGGAGAAAAATCCCAAAATAGAAGGAAATAGGCTATCATTAACTTTTATCATCAATGGATGAAAATGTTCCTCCATAATTCCATTTGATTTTATCAAACTTAAAAGGTGTTTATATATCAGCACTGACTTCACAACTACTTCCTGTTGAATCAGTTACCACAGATTTAAATGTTTGAGATCTGCAAGCATTTACATAGTAGACCTGTTTTGACATTTGGAGTTGACATCCATTTCTGCAGCATCACTGCTTTTTTGACAAAAGCTCCATTTGCATTTGTAGAGAAGTACCCTGTTTTTCTGTTTTCACTTTTTGCAGAACCTTACATGTGTCACTGATGTTTAAGGTATCCTAATCATAGTCATGTATTTACTAACTTAATTTTGTGTATGTGTGTGTGTGTGTCTGTGTGTGTGTGCGTGTGTGTGCGTGTGTTCTCGTTTTCCGGTGAGCTCGTCAAGAAAGTAAAAGCTGCTTAGTTATTTGCAGAAATGATTGTTTGTTTAATCGAATGATCTGCAACCTACATTTCTGGTAAATTCATACTTTCCATTTCATTCACACAGGGAGAAGTTGGGCACATTTCTTGGACAATACACCCACACTTTTGGGTACTGTGCTCCCAAAACAGCAAAGTGTGATGGCTGTGGGGAGTGGAGAACCATGTGGAACATTTTTCTGCAGCTTGCTGAGTCATTATGAACCAATTATGCATCAGAGAGGACAGTATCAGAGGGACACTGAATGAGAGAGAGAGAAAGAGAATGAGAAAGGCCTAGATAAAGATCTTACACCTTTCTATAGAAAATCAAAAAATGCATGTATAAGGGAGCAAAAATCAAACTGCCGAGAGGATGCTTACACAGGTATAGGTAGAAGATTGAAACTGAGAAACAAAGAAAGACAGGCAAAGAGGAGAAAGACACAGACAGAGAGAGAAATAGACAGAGAACTAGTGACAAAGAGAGAGATAGCTTTCCCTATATATGGACAGGGGAGTCCCCGAGGCTCAGCTATGGTGAGGCTTATTCGTCCCACCTCCACACTGGGCTACAGGCTTTATCTTGTATCTTGAGTGGGCTTTTGTCAAAAGTGTTTATGTCTGGCTGTTTGGCGTCACCTTTCCTAAACAGACTCACAGCACACTAAGATGGTATGGGGAATCCCCCTGCAGCTCTCTGCCAGTATCTGTGAACTTCTCCATCCTGCATTAACTCTGTAGACATGTTATAAGCATTTGTGAGCAATCTATAGAGATTAAATGCATACTGTACAATTCCAGGAACCCTTCTGCTGACTAAAATAATAAATACTGGTGGACCCCCTTAGAGTTGCACTGTCAGAAAAAAAGGTACAGTCCCTGCAGATATTGGATGCCACTCTGTAGCTTTTTTTTTTTGGGAGAACGTTGTAGTCTCAGTTTCAGATAGGCATTTCATTTCCCTTTATGAGTGTTATCTTGATTATAACTGAAGCTACGTTTGAGGAACTCAGATAAGATTACATTAACATGGAGTTTCAGTGACCCCTGTGTTAAACAGTAGCAAATACACAGAGAATGATAAAGATCATGTGAGAATTTAAGTGGAAAATGCTGTCACACTAATCCTGCACATTATAAACCAAGCAAACTGACTTTGTGCATCTTTGTGTGTGTGCTTTTGTTCCAATACACACTGATGGCCTCCTTATCTTCTGCCAGCTTGGGTGATTATTTTTTTATATGCATCATCAGGTTCAGATACACTTCAGGTGTGTCAGTTTAGACTTGTCATCCATTCTGCAAGTCAGTGTGTTCTGGAAATATCACAAAGCCAAAGATCTGCGTGTGCTTAGTTAATTTTATGTATTTTACCATTACATGTAGAAAAAAGGTGGATTACTCTCTTCTTAAATAGAAAGACTGCATTTACTATGTTGTGTAACTGTAGACAAAGTCCAGGTTACATTTTATTATAACTTAAGGCCAAGGTTCTTAAAGTGCATCCAACAGCCCACAAGCAAAGCATGCCCTACCATACACGTCATTCTTCCAAAGTTCATGTCCTACTGTGAGAGCTGCACAAAGAGGGATTTCTCTCCAGTTTCAGCTCTTCCTGTTCTCAGAGCAGACTTAACTTCTCTAGATTTGGGAAATATAGCTGATGCCAAGGATTTGATGTGAACAGCCACCTCAAAATTGGTTAACAAAACCTAGAAACCAACGTAAAACATCTTCTTCATCTTCTTCTGCTTATCCCATTCAGGGTTGTGGGGCTTGCTGGAGCCTATCCCAATAATTAGGACTCGGTGAAAAATTTGGGAACCATTAGTTTAAGGGTCACTCTAGTAAAACGTCCTTAATTCCTAAAGCATTCCTCTGAATGAATGACACTTAGAAACTTGAGTTGTGTTTCAGGAAGGGAACCTTTAGTGTGGCTGATTTTGTTCATAACAAATGATGAAATAAAAATTAGTAATGTACAGTAGTGTGCAAAAGTCTTGAGCCACCCCTAATTTTTTTATATGTTGCTATGAAAATGGGAAATAGGTGCAAAGATTTCTTGAAGCGTGCAAACATAAATGGAAATGCAGTACATAAGGCAAAAAAAAGGAGCTCGTACAATTCTAACAACCTTAAAGTCAATATTTGGTACCTTTATTCTTCAACAATGCCTAAACTCTCTTAGGAAGGCTTTCTTGTCATTTCTTTGGGTAGTTTACAGGAATAGTACTCCAGGCTTCTTGAGTTTGCGCTATTCTTTATCCCTCACTGCTTCAGAAATGTTGAGGTTCATTCATCACTCCATAAGGCCTGGTGTCACTGATTTTCAGTCCATTTCTTGTGTTATTTGGCATACCTCAGCCTTTTCTTTCTCTTTGCCTTCCTTAAGAATGGCTCCTTGACAGCCACGCTTCCACTGAGACAATTTCTGATGAGGCTTCAGTGAACAACAGATGGATCAACTGAAGGCTCAGATGCATCTCTCAGCTCCTGTGTCAGGCCTGCCACTTTTTCTTTTGTCCTCCATTTGTCAAGTTTCCTCAATTTTTATACAGACACACTGCATACCATACCGGAAACAAGACAATTTTCATCTAAAAGATCCTAGGGGATCATTTTATTGGTGCAAAAATACTATTTTATGCCCATTAAATTTGTGTCATCCTTGGCATTTTTTTGGTAGATTCAAATAAAGAAATGAGAACACATTATGTGTTTTAGCAGGCTGCTAGTAACAAAGTGTCAGAACAAAGGATAGAAAAGGAGTGAAAAGTAGACAATTTCCAAATAAACACTTTGAAAAATATTAAGAAAGCCTGGAGAACTATTGCTCAAGACCACTTTAAAAAATCACAAGAAAGGCTGGCTCTTTGGAATCACACCATAAAGAAATGAAGAGTGGCTCAAGACTTTTGCATAGAGTTGTGATGAGAAAAGTTTTGATCTTCCTTGGCAAATACAAGAATACTGCAACTGTGCATTCTGATGTGCGTATGTCAGTTTGTGAAAGTCACAATGAATGCAGAACAATTTAGCTTCTGCGAGGCCAAATGATAGGACAGTTACAGATACTGGTTTTCAGCAGCTCAAAATTAAGTTTTCAAAAGTGTAATTCTCTTTTTAAAACTGCTTTGGTAGATTTGTTTTGCAGTAATCTAGGACCAAAAATGTACAATGATTAACAATTAAGGACAACAAAGCAAATTATTTCAAGACACTAAAAGCAAAAAAGATAAAAAAGCACTCACAGGTGATTTGGATAACAACAATTGTTTCATTGATGCTGATTTCACATAAATGTGCCACCCATTTAAATATTCTTGTACTGAAAGGTTATTATAGTTACCTGAAATTAAAGTTAAAAAAAGGTAAAATCCGGTGTATTTTAGTGAACTGAAATAAAATAAAACCTAGACTCAAGAGAAAGTCACAAACTAACTGAGACAATATTGTGTACCTACGCAACTAACTAAAATAACATAAAAATGTAAAGGAAATGCTTTTTATTTGATTGAATTTGTCAATTTGTGCCTGATGAGGCCTTCTTGCAGATGCTTATTGAAACTTGAGATATGTTATGTGCTTTGTACAGTAATACCTGTCCTGAGCTCCCTAAATCTCAGACCTGACCAATCCTCTCACTATTATAATAATTAAAAGTACTAAACTAACACTGAAACAAATTGAAACTGAAAACAGAAACGTAACTGAATTGGAACATAAAAAGTCCTGCAGAAACAGAAAAAAAACTAATTCAAAAACTCTAAACCATCATAACTCTATTGGAGACAGAGAAAGTCTATCAGTCATAAGAAAGGGACTCCCCAGTGGGAGCAGGACAAGTTAATGTAATGTACACGCATTTATATAGTGCTTTTCTAGTCTTGACTACTACAAGTCACATTTTTAGCCATACTTTATACAGTGCCCTATGTGCAGGGCAGTGGTTTGCTCGTTCACCTTACAAACAAAAGGTTCCTGGTTCAATCCTGGGTGGGAACAAAAGTCCCTCTCACCATGGAGAGCTGTGCCAGGAAGGGCATCCAGTGTAAAACACTTACCTCTCCAGAAATTATTAATGTGAATGAAACACAGCAGAGCACCTGAAGGTACACACACACTTGAAGCATTTTATCTGCCTCAAATCGATGGCCAGTTTCAGAATGAACAATTAACCTGCCATGCATGTCTTTGGACTACGGGATGAGCCTGGGGTGACCAGAGGAACCCCTGTGCATGCATATAGGGAGAACATGAAAACTTTACAAGGAAAGTTCCCAGCTGGATTTCTAACTGGGAACCTTCTTGCTATGAGGTGACTGTGCTAACAACTCTATCATTGTGCCATGCACTGAACCACAAAACTACTCAGGAACAAATTTCAAGGTATTCACCAACCTCTAAACTGCCCAGATCACAATTCAATCAAAGCTGATCCAGGTAGGCCCCACCCCACAACCTACAGGACTGCTATTAGTCACACAACACAGGCCACTCTGAGGGTGAAAGTGCACTACCTACACTACACGTTCCTCTCATAGCACTATAGTTAAAAGATTTTATGGAAAATACGGACAAACCTGAATGGACACAAAATAAAAAGGTAACAATAAGCCTGTAAGAACAAGCTGTTGGTCCACCTAGACAGTGGTGAAGGTAATCAGGCCATGGATGGCAGTAGAAGGGGCTATCTGAGTCCAGCTCTGGAGGTCATCTACTCAAGGCCTTGGCATAACCCTTCTCCTGTAAGTACACAGCAGGACTGTATGTGCCAGGGGTGGTCTTTGATGGAGCTCAGGGTGAGGTCCGGTTGATCTCCCTGAACTAACGTCACTAATTACTTCCTCCAAACCATCAACATGCCTATTAGATCCCATCCCTACAGGACTTTTCAAAGATGTCTTGCCATTGATTAATGCTTCAGTTTTGAATATTATCAATTTATCCTTATTAACGGGCTATGTGCCACAGGCTTTTAAAGTGGCTGAAATTAAACCACTACTTAAAAAGCCTTCGCTCGACCCAGCTGTCTTAGCCAATTACAGACCAATTTCCAACCTTCCTTTCATTTCAAAAATTCTTGGAAGAGTCATTGCTGAACAACTGTGTCATCACTTGCAAAGGAATGGTTTATTTGAAGAGTTCCAGTCAGGATTTAGAGTTCATCATAGCACAGAAACCACACTAGTGAAGGTTACTAATGATCTTATAGTTTCTGACAGTGGACTCATGTCTGTGCTTG
>VUQH01076421.1:0-11079 GCA_015106775.1 Etroplus canarensis
TTGAGATGGTTTGGACATGTTCAGAGGAGGGATAGTGGACATATTGGACAAAGGCTGTTGAAGATGGAGCTGCCAGGCAGGAGGAGAAGAGGAAGAGCACAGAGAAGGTTGATGGATGTAGTGAAGGAGGACATGCAGAGGGTTGGTGTGAGATGGAGGCAGATGATCCACTGTGGAGACCCCTAACAGGAGCAGCCAGAAGAAGAAGAAGTAACGATAATACTTAATAGGCTGTGTCACCTTCAGTAAGGCTTCAGTAAGGTTCCGTCCTGCAGCTCAGGGTTGGATGCAGTAGTACGCCAGTTGTCCTGATGATGATGCTGATCCAACAGCTTGAGGGTCCTTCATGCCTGTCCACTGAGTGATGTTTGTGAACCATGATGTTCTTGGTCTTCCTCTTCTGGCGTTCAGTTTTTTCTCCAATGACGCTCTGCAGTGACCGCTGACGGAGGATGTGGCCAAAGTATTTGAGTTTCTTTGTCTGTATGATTGTGAACAGTTTCTTTTGGTTAATCCTCCTCAGTACTTCTTCATTAGTGATCTTCTTGGTCCATGATGTCTTCAGCATCCTTCTGTAAGTCCATAATTTAAATGCCAACAAAAGTTTGTGCATTTTACCTGTTACTGTCCATGTCTCATATATCAGAGTTAACCATATGTAACACTGAAGAATGTGCGTCCTTGTTGCTAATGATATTCTTTTTGATGTGAGAACTTTATTCATCTTTGAGAATCTTGTTCTAGCTATTTCTATTCTTTGTTTTTTTTCCACTCATCACTATTGCTAACTATGGGTATGTACTTGGTAGGTCCCCAGTCCTTTCCAAGGTGGCTGGCCATGCACTCAACTCTGTCAGAGTGTGCCCTGATGAGCCACATCATCTTGCTGCCACACCTTCAGACCTGCTGACTGTTAGGCTCATCTGCCACACCCGCTGCTCCAGTCTTCATGCTCTTAGAAGGGGTAATGTCCCCTTAAGAAGAAATTCACCTCACTTAGGTTTAGCCCAACAGTCGAATTGGTTTACCTGTGTATGGGCGCTTGTGTGCACTACCAGCTTTAATTAAAGATGGTACTCAAAGCAGAGTTGCGAAATATGACAAAAAGTGAACTTTGGTGATTGACTGTCTTTTTCATTAATTCATTTTATTTTTAAACTTTAAACTATATGTTGTTATGGAGACAGTTTTGTTTGGTTTTACTGTCTCACTGTTTCTTTGGAAACAGAGAGAGAGAGAATTTGTTACATAAACCTGCAGTCAATTTTAATTACATTAATTTTAATTAAAGTATACATTACCAATGAACCTGGCAGTTGTAATATCACTGGGTGTTTTTTATGCTGAATAGACTTTCTTAAAATGCATAAATGGATTAGGAGCATCATTGGAACATATGCAATGAGTGGTGCAGAGCAATTATCTATGTGTTGGTATTTGTAATCAGTAAAAAATGCAAAGTGGATCTGAGGCTGATGGGAATTATATTTATTTAATTTATAGCATAGTGTTCATCTAACTAGTTTTTAAAAATTTATATTCACAAATATATACCTCGCTATAGGAAACATACGAAGGAGTATTAGAATCCCATTAGAAATAAAAAAAAAAAAAAACATGTAGACAAATGTAGAAATTTTTCATGTTTTGCAGTTTGAGAGTAAAATTGAAATAAAAAAAAAAGTAAAAATATTTTTTCAAGACTAAGGTTGAAATAGCAGTTTGAGAATAAAGTTGAAATGTTATATTGAGACACTGATGGGAATGCCATATGGCTTCAGTTTATCATGAATCCATGTGCCACAAGGCTTTGTTGATAATGCCTGCATCTGAGACAGTGAACATACCTGAACTCCACACCTTCAGGATCAAACAACTTGATCAGCAGTCTTATTGTGTCCTGAGACACAAAATAAGCTCTCTGTATTGCATGAAGGTGTAACCTATATTCTTGCATCCTTCCATTACCAGTTATTTGATTTTACACAAATGTGGTCAACTCTTCCAAATTTGAGTTTTTCTTCTAAATGATGCAATTTCTGCACCATCTCTTCAAAGTCCCAATACCTATAACCACATTGTGTGTCATGGTCCCCCTGTCCTCCAGGTTCAGACCTGCCCTTCTATTTTTTTGTCTGCCTTGCTTGCTTTCTTTCTGTCTCTCTCTCTGTCTGGGGTTGGGCAGGGTTCATTAACTGTTATTGCTTAGTCTTTAGGTGTGGCTGTGTCTGGGGTTGAGTGTGGTTACTCACCTGTTTTTAATGATCCATAAGCTGGATATTTAAGCCAAGCAGTTTGCTCCACACTCTGCTGGAACTTTGAGCTGCACAGTGCGTGGTAAGCCTGGCCAAGTTGTGCTCTTGTCTTGTTGCTCCACATTTTGCTCTACAAGCTTGCCTGTTTCTCCGTTACTCCTCTAGCCTGACCAAGACGCCCACCCGAATAAGCTCACAAGACCGTGCCTGACCTACTCTCACTGGAACCAAGACCAGTTACCAAACTTAAGCCGTTAACCAAGGAAATTGGACTTACCTATGGATCTCTCTGTTGGACTTACTGTCTCCACAGTTCCAAACCTTGCACATTCCCCATGATCTCTGTGAACAGTGTTTCTTTGCACCTTGTTAATTAAACCCCCTTTAACTTTTACATTTGTGTCAGTATGCATTTGGGTCAGCAAATCATCCACTGTGCTTATGTGCTTAAAGAGAAATAACCTCCATATTACTAAAACTGATTAACTAACTCAGCTACCCCATGCATTTTGCAGAGGCTTCAGCAGCCCTGTACTAATGATAGTATTTTGACTAGAAATGACAGCTTTATTCCTCACATTTTGATTTTTTTTTCCCTCCAAATTTTGACTTTAGTCTCAAAAAGCATAACATTAAAACAATTCTTCGTTTTTTTTCTTTAATATGGCCCAAATCCTTCTTTTTAGAAACTTCAGGTATGATGTTTAATCTAATAAGTGTTTGAATTTTTGAATCTCGGTGAAAATGCTGTGCTCAGAGTCCAACCAACAGATCCTAATATGGCTAAAAACATACACAAGCCTACATACCGCCATATCCACAGAGTGTTAGCCACAAGTGATTCCTGCTCCAGTGACTTGTCAGCAAATAATCAGTAAGACCTCCTACGTGGAAGATATAACTCAGTCAGAATTTAAAACAGACGTAGGTGTAATTTAAATGAATGCATCCAAAATTCACTGTGTATTTGCTGAGAAAGCCCACAGTGATCTTAGTATAATTACTTTCTTATAAACCAAAGGCCTATTTTTTTAAAAGGCATACAGTAGAAAAGCTCCTTCACTGTAAAATAACCCCCAGGCTAAACTCTAAACTCTTAATGCCCATTTGAAATCATTCTGGTGGTAAATCAATTGGTTATTAATGCAAAATCAAATCCTGTCCAAACAAAATTTATCAAACTATTATGTTCTTCTGATGTCTTGTTTTTTCATCCATCAGTGCATATCAGTGTTCATTTCCCTTCAGGTTTTCTATTAGACAGGGGTAATTAGTTGTGTGAATCATGCTGTGGAAGCTTTTGCATGCATTTGTTACACTTCAAAGGAGTTTTGGCACAGCATACCACCCTATTCTGGTAGTACTGAGTCATGCTGAGCAATAAATCATTTACAGGTTCTTTGCTTGGACATTTGATCCCCTAAAGATTTTAGTAATCTGATTTGTCTCACTGAAAGGGTTAATGTTGCATTGCCTCTAAATGTGAACCCAGCGGTTTATCTGCACTGTACTCTTTGAATGTTCTACTTTATGTACAAAAGACATACACACTTTCACTATGACTTCCCAATATGCTAACTTAAACAGCTCGACATCTGAGAATAATCTGGCCTGTCAGAGCTGGACCGTCACATGAACAGTTTCTTATCTACATGAGCATGTGTTCAAGCAGCTAATGAGGGTATTGACTCACTGCTCAAGCTCTCATTGGAGATGACGGATGTCTCTGATTTGTTTAAACATCTACAGCGTGGGGATTGGATTTGATGGCACCCTGGATGCATACTTGGCAATAACTGACGCGATGCCCAATCCCTCACAGCATGTATTTGCTGATTTGGTTGCACTCCATAGAGGCATTTTTATCAAGTCAAAAGGAAGCTATTGGCATTACTCTGCTGCATATATTTTGCACGTATGCTTTAAGTCATATTTCAAGGAAGACTGTATGCATGTAATGCATTCGTGATACATGAGCTCTATGCATATACACTTTGCTGATGTGCGTAGGGTTACAGTGCTCCAGATTTCATAAACCCAGCACAAGAAAGCAAAGCACTGAACTATACTCATCTTACTGTTTATGGTGTGATTATCTTGTGGCTATTGCAGAAATAAAACTGTCCTCTCTGACAAGGTGCTTCCTAGAACTCTTAAATCATCACTACAGTTTTAGCATTTAATTTGAATGCAACTGTTCAACAGACTGATTAAAAAGTCCCTAATGTAGCCTATCTGATGTAGGTTCAGGATCCACTGAGAAGTGATTAATCAGTTAAGTGCATGGATGATAAATGATACTGTTCATTCACCAGATGTAATTTTTGTCACAGTAGAGGTGCCAGACAGGATTGCCATTATGGTTGGGTTTTCAGTCAGTCTAACGAATAAGTTGATGACACTGGAAAAATACGGTTATGTGAAAAAAAAAGTTTTAATAGGACTCTATTTTTACTGGTCTGGAGCATTCAGTTATGTGTTAACACAATGCCATAATCTACACGGAGTAGATGTCCAGCAAATTCACCCCAAGGTCACACTGTACAGAGAAATATGAAAACAAACAAACAAACAAAAAAGCTACATCTCAGACTTGGCAGGGCTCAGTGTGCTAAATGTTAACGTTCATGACAGTGCAACTAAAAAAAAAAAAAGACAGAACAGTTATGGCTTGTTTGGAAGAGTTATAAGGGAAAAGCCTCTTTGTAAAAAGAACATACCAGCATAGCTTAGGTTTGCAAAGTTACATCTGAGCAAATCAACAAATCACAAAACTTCTAGAACAATGTCTTTTAGACACACAAGACCTAAGTGGAGATGTCTGACCATAATTTACAAAGCATGCTAACACAAACATTTCATACCAGCTGTCAAGCATGGTGTTGGAGGGGTGATCATTTAGGCTTGTTCTGAAGCCACAGGACCTGGATACATTCCAGTCATTGAGTTGACCATAAGGTCCTCTGCATACCAAAGTATTCTAGAGTCAAATGTGAGTCCATTTATCTGACAGCTAAAGCTTGGCCCAAACTGAATCATTCAGCAGGCACAAAAACAAGAGAAGGTGAAACCAGTGCCGGCAAAATTCTGGCAGTATTAGAAAAATCAGTTTTAATGGGATTTACATCGATGAGTTGCAAATCAGCCATGGCATGGAGACATTAGCTAACAGCAGCATGAAGCCAGAAGATCTTAAAAATTAAGAGCAAAGAGCTCAGTGCAATGCAGCAATGTTCTTCAGTGTTAACAGTTTATAACTTTAAGATGTCAGTCTGATTTTTGATACTTAATCAGAATCAGAATACTTTATTAATACCAGGGGGGAAATTTGCATCATGCTACAAATGCTCAGATATAAATACATTAAAGATTAAAACAATTAAACATGCCTGAATAAATTGCAGTATATAACATAAATACCTCCAAAGATAAACAATATTTACAATACTTAATATGAAACTGGTTAAGGAGTCACAGGGAAGAGTTGTAAAGCCTGATATCCACAGGTAGGAATGATTTCCTGTGGTGTTCTGTGGCGCATCCTGGTGGAATGAGTTTGCTGCTGAACCTGATCCTACGGTGGCTGTCCAGCACGTCATGGAGAGGGTGTGAAGAATTGTCCAGTATTGTCCTTAACTTGGACAGCATCCTCCTAATAATACATTTATTAAGATTTATTTTTTGTGAACATTTTATGTGAATGATTTTCTTAATGATTCTTTGTAAAGAATCATTAAGAATCAAGTTCATAATTAAGTTCACAATTTCAGTTTGAGAAAAGATCTTTATTGTAATCCCAAAAGAGGACTTTATAAGTAGATCCTTATTTTTATGTGCACAAAGCTCTATTCACAAGTTAAATATTTCTTTAACAAATTTTAAGCTATTTTTTAGTATATTTTTACCTTCAAAAAGTTCACATTTGCACAGTTATAAAGTTTAGTAAATCAGACACTGATACAGTGCTGAGTTGTCTTTTTTCAATTAAAAATGCTCTTTTCTGGTTAGGGGGTACTTGACTGAAAAAAAATTTCACAGGGGGTACGTCACTGAAAAAAGATTGAGAAACACCTCCTTAGATTCAGTGAAGGGAAATCCTAATGCTTCACCTTACCAAGACATTTTGGACAAATCTCTCTTTCCAATTTTGTGGGAACAGTTTGATGAAAGGCCCTTTTCTGTTCCAGTATCCTTGTGCACAAAGCAAGGTTCATAAAGGCGTGGTTGGGTGAGTTTTATGTGGAAGAATTTGTCTGGCCTGCACAGAGCTCTGTCCTAAACAACATCAAAAAGCTTTGGGATGAACTAGAATGGAGATTGAGAACCAAGCCCTCCCCTCCAGCATCAGTGTCTGACCTCAAACATGCTCTTGTGGATGAATGCAATTCCCCCTAGGTTTAATAAGGTATCCTGATTTGGAATGGGCAAAAACTGACAGAATCTTGTGGAGAGTCTTCTGAGAAGAATGGATTTAGAACGAGATGCTATAAAAGTTCTTGTAGGTGTAAGGTGCAAGTGGCCCAATACTTTTTTCCTCATAGTGTACATAGAAGACCTATTGGTGCTGAACAGTGCAAATTTTGCAATCTGTGGTTTTTCAAAGAAAATCTTTGCTATTTTCAGCAAGACAATTACAAACCACACTCTATGTGTATTGAAAAAGTGTGGCTCTATAGAGTCCAGGTCCTAAACTGCAATCTACAGCTGTCATTGTGGTACATTATGAATCAAAAAATTCAACAAAGGAGGTACTTAAATTGGAAATAGGAAAACATTTTATTTTTTAAACTACATCGGTTGGTCTCTTCAGTTTCCAAACACTTACAGAGTATTGTTAAATGAAGAGGTGATGCAACAGAGTGGTAAAAATGCCCCTCACTGGTAAATTCAAATTCAAAATGAGCATGAAATGAAAGTTTTTCAGTTTCAGCATTCAATATTTTCTCTTTGTACTATTTTCAATTAAATATAGGGTTCAAATGATTTTCAGATTATTGAAGTCTGAGCAGTAGTATGGCTTCATAGTGTGAAAGAATACTGAAGATGTGGTGTTAGCTGAGAATTCTGGTGGAGAATAATAGAAAAGCTCAGAAGGAGTGGTGTCTTTGTGTATCTTGAGAAAGCATATGATAGGGTGCCAAGAGAGGAAGTGTGGAATTATATGAGGAGGTCTGGATATGCAGATAGGTATGTGAGGGTGTAGCAGGACATGTAGGAAAATGTGAAGGTGTGCAGTAGGAGTGACAGATGGGTTCAAGTTGGGGGGTGGAATTACAACAGGGATCAGCTCTGAGCCCATTCTTATTTGCAATGAAGATGGACAGATGAGGTCAAGCGGGAGACTTCATGGACTCTGTGGATCTGTAGTGAGAGCAGGGAACAGGTGGAAGAGTGTTTGGAGAGGTGGAGGCATTCACTAGAGAGAAGAGAAATGAAAATCGGTAGAAGCAAACTGAAAAAAGGTAGTGAAGGTGGATGAATTTCAATACCTGGGGTCAACCATCCAAAGCAACTGACAGTGCAGAAGAGAGGTTAAGAAGACAACAGAATCGGAATCAGAATGCTTTATTAATCCCAGGGGGGGAAATTGCTCAATAGATAGAAGAATAGCAGTAAGAGTGAAAAGAAAAATTTGCAAGAAGTTAGTGAGACCTGCTATGATGTATCGTTTGAAGATGGTGACATTTTCAAACAGACAGGAGGATGCAGAGATTTTTGCTGGGAGTGACCAGGATGGACAGGATGAGAAATGAGGACATCCGAGGGATAGCTCAGGTTGAGTGGTTCAGAGATAAAGTCAGAGACACAGGCTGTGATGTTTTGGATTTGCAGAGAAAGGATAGTGGCTATATTGGCCAAAAGATGTTGAAAATGGAGCTGCCAAAAAAGGGGAGAAAAGCAAGGCCACTGAAAAGGTTGATGGATGTAGTGAAGGAGGACATACAGAGGGTTGGTGTGACAGAAGAGGATGGAGGGGATAGGGCGGGGGTCAGCAACCCATGGCTCTGGAGCTGGAGCCTTTTGCTGTGGCTCCTTGTGGCTTTGAAAAAAAATAATGTGAAAAAATAATCACTATTTATATGGGGGCGGCAGTAGCTCAGTGCAATCGTGAATAGCTGGGAACCGGAGGGCTGATGATGTGGTGCTGGCTCAATACTTGCCTGTGGCAGTTGGAGGCCGGCAGAGGCAGGAGCCACCCCACCCCCCTAGCACCACCGAGGTACCCCAGAGCAAGACACCAAACACCCACTGTGCTCCCTGGTGACTGCAATGGGCTGCCTTGTTGTCTCTCACCCCGTTTGTGTGTGTGCATCTATATCACTCAACTGCATAAATGTGTGCACCTACAACATTTTTATTTTTAAAAGAGTGTGTTTAGATCTAGTTGTAATTTCCCCATTAGGGGATTAATAAAGTGTATCTTCTTCTATATACTTTAAAAATATTTTATTTTAGTTAGTTTCTGTAGTGTAATTAAGCGTTATAGTGTCTGCTGGATCCATCTAAATCACTGAGAGGTTTATGTGTCTGTTTTTTTATTTGAAAAAAAAATGACTAGATCACAAAAAATTTAAAAATGTTAAAAGAGCATATTTTTATGCTTTAATGAGAAAAAAATTCATTCTACTTACGTTTAAATCATGAGGAAGAATGTAACCTAAATGTCAACTAAACTTCCACTCCACTGAAGAGAAAAAAACACCAGATGTGTGTGGACTGATACGGTGACTTCAGCATTCCTCAAATCAATAAAAGAAACAACTGCTGAACTAAATGTCATATTTTCGATTTTGTTTTTTTATTTTTTGTAGTCTAATTGCCACTATACTTTCTATCCTCTGGCTCTTCCTACACTTGAGAATAAGTTACAGTCTATCAAATATTTACATGGATGCACCTAACCACACTAGTTGTTCGAAACAGGGATTCACTTGACGTTTTCTTTAACAGATTCAGTTAAAATTTACATCCGTTTGGATGAAATCTCGGGAGCTAGATCTCGATTTTTCATGCATCCTTCATTCTCCATTTTTCATTCATTCATTTTTCATTCAACTGATTCAACTGATCATTCTAGCCTTACAGGGGGACAACATGTATTGTACACTTTCATCTAGTTTACAAGACATACATTAAGTCTCGTCCTAGACTAAGAGAAAAAAAAAATCACTGATCATCTCAAGATTCCAAGTGTAAAATGGATTCTAGTCAAGAAAACAATCTTTATCCATGTCTGGAAAATTGAGCCCTAAATTCTAAAGACAGACTGGCTTGACTGGCTGGTTAATGGGTTCGAATATCTGCATCTCAAAGCCATCTTCTTGTTGGTAGTAATTGGCTGTGCACTGGCTCCCTGTTGACAGTCATCAATAAAACACTTAAAGGCACACACCAGAGAAACTTCTGCTCATCTTCTGTCACTTGACAGTACTTCAGTTCAAAGGCATAACATCATCTTAAATAACTTCATCCTGGGGATTACCATTCATGTGCAGTGACTTACATTTTCCATTGCTTTGTGCATTTAGTGTCCATAGAAAATAAACTCTGCTTGCCATGATTTACAATTTGTCAGCAGTGCTTCTCAACCTGTTACTTTCTGAATTGTGGGGAAATATCAGAAATCAGGTAAGAGACTAGCATCTGTAAACTTTGAACCTATGTTAAATGATATGATAGCATCAAAATGGTAAGGTGAATGAGCCTTAAAGACTTGAGCTCAAACTGGTTACAAGGTACAGGTTGCAAGTCACATTAAATCGTGTCCCTCCCAGTGTAGTGGCTTACAAATTTGCCTTAATGGTCCCTGGTTCAATTCCAGGTGGGGACACAAGCCCCTCTCACTATGGAGGTTTGTGTCAGGAAGGGCTTCTGGTGCAAAACCTCTGCCAGTTTACCAATGTGGACTAATCTGCTGTGGCAACCCTTTGGGGAGAATACAAGGGAGCAGCTGAAGGTACACAAATCACATTAAATATGGTAAAAGATCTGGAATTAATTATTGTGGCCTCTTTCTCTCTTTTACATCAGACAAACCTAGCATTTTATTAGGAGTGTGTTCACTTTCTATATCCACTGTATATATACACTTCTGTACTTTTGTTTTTTTTTTTGCCAATATGTTTATTGTCTTTTTCAAAACTATTTCACAAACATATACACATACATACATATACCCACTACACACACAGACTGCATACCCTTGCATCATAAAAAATAAAAAATAGAAAAAAATAAAAATAAATTAAGAAAAAACAAAAAAATTAGATAAATAAATAAATAAAAATAATAAATAAAAAAAATTTCCATGCTGTGACCACGCAAGATCATGCGATACTTCGGCGAGAGCACGGCAAATTTGAATATGGCGCGTCAGTGATTTCAAACATTTCGCTAATTATCCCTTTTTCCGCCAACTTAAATTAAAAAAAAAAAGAAAAAGGGTTAAAAGTTGCAATATCTTGGTGACATCTTCATCAGCACTCTGGAGGACAGCGAAGGAGATCTGGACAGTTTAGAAATATACATCGATGAGCGCTTCCAGCGTCTAGTGATGGGAAAACCCCAACAAACAGCGACCCCATCAACTAGTAAAGGTACCCCAGCCAGCAAGAGGAGCCGAGCTTTGGACTCCCCTGAAGCGTCCTCTCCTCCAGCTGGCGAAATGGTGGACATACTGGAATCGAGTGACAATAAACTGTCCTCCTTCGATGCACGTCTGTCCCTTATGGAACTCCTCCACAAAGAGTTCCAGGCTCTGCGTGAGTCAGTGGAGTTTAGCCAGCGGCAGGTGGAAACACTCGCCGCAGAAAACGCGGTCCTG
>VUQH01076477.1:9167-19531 GCA_015106775.1 Etroplus canarensis
TTTAAGCTGCGTGTTTTTTTTTTTTTTTGGAGTTTATTATAATAAATGGCATACAAAATGGCATACAAAACAAAGAGCTGTCTTATAATTTCTTAGTAGATTTATTTTAATATTCATAATCTTAGTCCATAAAGTGATTTGTGTTCTAAAGGTTATATTGTATTACAGTATCATTTATAGTACTTGCATAAGTGGGGTTTTTATAAAGGTTTGTAAAGGCTCTTTCTTCTATCAGGAGTATGTAGAATATAAAACATTTTAACACAAGAGACAAAACATTAAAACACCACAGCTAAATAATTTACTCTTGGGCTCTGTTCAGAAAAAGTAATTGGTAGGCACAAACCTGTAGAGGTGGTCCTTATCAGTCTGCCTGTCATGATTTTCAGTTTGAGGACATGTTTCCCCTGCTCCAGAATCCAGTGGCAGCTTTCACACAAGCCTTACAACCATGAGACCCCATGCCATGAAGCTCCTGGTGCACAGTTTTTGTGCTGATGTTAATGCCAGAGGAGGTTTGGACCTCCGCAGTAATCAACAGAGTGCTGGTGACTGTTATACACTATGTGCCTCAGCATTCTGCAACCCCGCTCTGTAATATTAAGTGGTCTGCCACTTCCTGGCTGACTCGCTGTGGGTCCTAAACACTTCCACTTGAAATAATACCGCTTAAAGTTGATCATGGAATATCTAGGAGGGAAGAAATTTAAAGAACTGACTTGTTACATTATTACAGTACCACCTTCGAATTCAGTGAGCTCTTTAGAACAACTCGTTCTTTCACAAATGTTTGTGAAGGCAGACTGCAAAGCTAGGTGCTTGATTTTATACATCTGTAGCAGTGGGACTGAATGAAACCTGAATTTAATTGTGAAGCTACAGCCACTGATAAATTGCTGCCCCTTGTAGTGAAAGATTTAATTATACTCTGAAGATGTTAATTTAAAGAAAATATTGCTATTTGAAGTGCAACTAGAGCCTGGAATGAAACTTAAATTTAAGTCCAAATTACTGCTTGTCTTAAACTCTTAAGTCTAACTTGTCTTAAGCAGTAGGAACATTGTTAATAAGAGGGCATCTGGCCTCATCTTGGTGTGCTGTGACAGGTGGAGGTGGACAAGCAGGTTTTTCGGGGGACGGGTCCCAATAAGAAAGTAGCCAAAGCCAGCGCTGCGCTGGCCGCCCTGAACAGCCTGTTCTCTGGTTCCAAATCTACGACCAACAAGAAGAAACGGCCCAACCCTCCTGTGAGTAAATGATTAGAGTTCTCAGAATGACTCTTGACGTGACGTAATGCAGTTTCTTCTTGTTCATGTGCGAATGTCTGGGAAGAACAACATACTTCACAGGAAATTAATGAGTAAGGTTGAAATAACAGGAAACTGGCTCCAGTGGAAACCAAATGTTGTGCTGTAGTGTTAAATTTGCATCGATCAGTATGTGACAGAAGTGTCTGAAAGTTCTGATGAATTCAACCTGAACTGAAATGCCGTGCTCACTACAGTCCGTCTTTGTGCAGCCAAAGCGACCCGTGGCCTCAGTTCTGACCCTCCCGGCCCTCGCTGCCAGACCTCCCCGGGTCCCCGTAATCCCCAGAGCTCCCTACATCAGCACTCCACCTGCACATGGATACATCCCACCAGGTGAGTCACATGACATACTGCCTCACACAGCAGCTGCAATCTCACCTCAGAAAGTTTAATTCATGAACATTTTGAAGCAAATAATTTAGAGTTTTTATGTGGAAGCTCAGGTGGTATTTAAAATGGAGGAAATGAGGGGGTTTTGGTTACTTTTGGTTCTGTTACAGTTTCTCTGAGTGAGTTTGGTGTAATCATCCTCTGTGCTGGTCTTTTTTACATTAGTACACAGCCAGTATGGTACAGTTAAACTTTTTGCAGGACTGTCGTCACCCTGAGATTACTAATACCCCCCAGTCTGATCACCTGCAGTCCCTTCCTACACACGTGTTGGAGCAAACAGCAGAGGAGAAAAGAGAAATGAGCTTCCTGCACATGCACCATTACACTCTACTTTAAAATCAGACCAACACAGAACTACCCTCCATCTGTTTTCTCTCACTTTTGCAATGGATCAGTGTAGCCGACCCACCAACACACACACACACACACACACACACACACACACATTTCAAAGTGTGCTGAAGTTGGGGTTCGCCACACCAACTTTTTCCAGTTCCTATTCAATACCTTGGCTTGAGGTACCTGCTGTTACTGAGTACTGATCTGATACCAGTGTTAAATGAATCAGCTGCTGTCCTCACCGTGAGGAGGAGACTGACAGTCATTCTGTTATGTTATGCCTAACATGTTTGCTTTCCTAACATGGGATCAAATAAAATGTGACAAATAAATACATCCAGGAACTTAAATGTATGGAACGGGTATTTATTCATAAAATAATACATGACAACAGGCCCATATAAATAAATAAAAAATGAAATAAGCATGTTATTCACCTCATTTTTTTGACAGTAGTGTCTTTTCGGCTCAGTGTGAGAGTTTTAACTGCTGTCATTTCCAGTGGTGCTAGTTTCTCCTTTTCCTGCTCACACGTCACATTGAGTTGACATGACAGAGGTGAAATGAAATCAACTTGATGACAACATGTTTTATTACTGTTGGTGAATTAAAGCTTCCAAAAAAAACCATTAAAATACACAAAGCAAGAGCAACAAGCAAAGTGTTGTCTGTGCTTTTCATCCTTGTTGACTCACTTGACCTCAGTTTGAAGTGAAGTTTGAAGTTACCTTGTGCAAACATGCAAAGAAATCTGTTGGTGTTGCAGGCATAAAATATGCTACATGGACAAAAGTATTAGGCCACCAAAAAGTCTAGAAAATAGAGTTTTAAAAATTGTTAAAAATGTAGAAAATAAAAGATGCTGAAAGCTGGTAATGAGGGACTGGGAACTTTATTTATTGAGAAGCGAATACAATGTGGATTGGCATTTTGAATCCACACACTGGCAGAGATATGGAGCCATGGACTGGGAACAGAGGCTTTAGGTTTCTGAGTTTCAGGGTGCTGGCAGCAAACTTAGAATAGAAAAAGCGATTTGGGTCCCTGGAAACCCCCGGCAGAACAGGGTGGTGTCGAGTAGCAGAGCAAAAGCAGAGGCTCCGGGGCATTCTCGTCTCCCACCTTTATACCCTCTGAGGGGGTCTCGAATCCTCCTCTCAACTTTACATTAATTTATTAACCTCCAAATTGGACTCCAATATAATTTCAATTTACCCTTTCAATCCCAATTCTGACACCAATATAATCTTTATCTGCCAGTGATTTACCACAAACCCTTAACAGTTGTTTCCAGACTCCTTTATACTGTACATTATCTTTCAAATGATGGCATTTCATGATAAACAAATAATAGTTCATGTTTGCGGGCAGTAGTTAATCCAAACAGAGGTATCTGGAACAAGAATATCTATTCAGTGTACACTACTTATATCCATTGTTATTTTCTTTTAATAATTCTTCTATGAAAGAGACCCTCAGGGTTCACTGGGTTCATTTGTGAGATGATTATTCATGGGAAGTAATTCTCACAGAAAGTAAACCGTACCTAAGATAAGAGCTAAGGGATGAAGAACAAAGATACAAAAGCCTCTATATGTAAGATATATCAAGCCCCAAGGTGTTCTTCATAAGCACAGATGCAAGCCAGAAGTGTGAACAAGAGCCTGGAACAAAATAAGCAAGAGTGGAGAGTACCTATCCTCCCAGCTCTGCTTTTCTCTCAATTAATCTTCTCTAATCACTTCTTTTTTTCCCTTATGCATCTCCTTTACTCCCCATGTTTATTTTCTACAGAGCAACACATCCAACCATACCTTTCTCCAACCTTTCTGTCAACTGCAGTTTCCTTCTACAGCTTTCTACAACACTTTGAAGTGCCTGTGAGAATATTAGCCCATTTTTACAGAACATTTGTGAGATCAGACACTGATGTTGAACAGGAAGGCCTGGCTCACAATCTCTATTCTAGTTCATCCCATAGGTGTTAGATGGGGTTGAGGTCAGGGCTTTGTGCAGGCCGGTAAAGTTCCACACCAGACTCATCCAATCCAACTTGCTTTGTGTACTGCGGCACAGTCATGCAGGAACAGAAAAGGGCCGTCCTCAAACTGTTCAGACAATGTTAGAAGCATAGAACTGTCCAAAATGTCTTGGTAAGCTGAAGCATTAGGATTTCCCTTCACTGAAACCAAGGGACACTGGCCAACCCCAGAAAAATAATCCCATAGCATTATTCCTGCTCCACCAAACTTTAATGTTGGCACAGGCAGGTAATGTTCTCTTGATATTCACCAAACCCAGACTCATCCAACAGTCTGCCAGATAGAGAAGTGATTCCTCACTCCACAGATCATGTTTTCACCAGTAGCAGCGTGCTTTACACCACTCCACTTGCTTGGCATTGTGCTTTGATGATGTGAGGCCCCCATGCAGCTGCTTGACCATTGAAAGCCATGGCATGAACCTGCGGCTGCACAGTTTTTGTCCTGATGTTAATGCCAGAGGAGGTTTGGAACTCCAGCAGTATACATACTCACTATGCACCTTAGCGCTCAGTGACCCCACTCTTGGGCTTCCACTTTGCAATAATACCACGTACAGTTGATGGTGAAATATATAGGAGGGAAGAAATTTCACAAACTGGCTCTGTTGATTTTTCTTAAGAGTAACCAGGATGGACAGGATTAGAAATAAGTACATCACAGGTACAGCTCAGGTTGAGTGATTTAGGGATGAAGTCAGAGAGGAGAAGTTGAGATGGTTTGGTAATATTCAGAGGGATAAGTGGGTTTATTGGATGAAGGATGTTGAAGATAGAGCTGCCAGGAGGAGATAAGGAAGCACATGAAAAGATTCATGGATGTAGTGAAGGAGGACATGCAGACAGTTAGTGTGACAGAAGAGGATGCAAGTGACAGGGTGAGGTGGAAGTAAATGATCCACTGTGTCGACCTCTAAAGGGAGCAGCTGGAAGAAGAAAACTTTTTGCAGCAGTGGCATCCTATTACAGTTATCGTGATTAAAACCAATGAGTGCTTTGGAATGACCCATTCTTTCACAAATGTTTGTAAAGGCAGACTGCACTTTACTGAATGAAGCACATGAATTCAGGGATTAAGAGATGTGGCCTAAAACTGTTGTCCATATAGTGCACATCCACAAGTTTAGATCATTCTTTGCCATATGTGAACCATATTACCCATGATTTGGTCCTCGCACACTGGTATGGGCTGTAAAGTGGGAAATACTCTCCTCTTCCAACTGTGCCTCACAATTAGGGTTGTAACAGACTGATAAACGAGTGAAACATTGAATTGCCCCCTGTACTGGTCAAAGCTGCCAGGGTTAACCAGTTTTCTAGAGGAAGCTGTGGCGTTTGTAATAAAATGGCAGCGGAATAGGAAACAAAAAAAATGTTTAAAATGATGTAGGCTGAAACAGTGATGACAGTGGATTATAAAAGCTGTGGATGATAGAAGTGTATATATTAAAATATGTAAACTAATCATGACATATGTTTCTTCCCCTCACAGGCTTTGGTGCTCCTTATGGTTACAGCCCTGCAGGCGCCCTCCCTGCTTACGGTAAATTCTCACTTTCACTATCTGATCCTTAATCCATCCATTTAATCTTATCATCATCCCAACATTTGAGTTTCTTTTTCTTTCTTTCAATCTTCCTCAGGTTTTCCCTCCAGAATGCCCTCAGTAGTTGTCCCAGTCATCCGAGTTCCCACAGCATACCCCGTCACCCACCTCTACCCCTATTAGGACTCTCCCTCACCCACTTCACAGGAAGTCATTTGTTAAAGGAATATCCTGACTTTGGCTGTTTATTCATGATGCAAAACCCAACCCTGCAGTCCACAGACTCTCTCACATCAAATCAGGCAGTGGGATTGTTTTTCAGCATGTTCCCTCTGGGCTAAAATCAAAGTTTTACAGTCATATTGTAACTGTGAGCACAGTTTGACAAATAAGTTCCTTTATTACCAACTGTTATGCAGAGAGCAGTATATAAAAGACATAAATATTAAAAATTAAAGTGCTAAACAGCTACTGATGGGTAATAAATTCAGCAGGAAACACAGCTACACACCGTATTATCCATTGAAGGCTACTTAATGTTTTCTTGACTATTAGGAGCAACAAATAATATTAACTGTCCAGTGTAAGTCGAAGAATCACTATAGTTGAGTCCCCTATTGGGCCAGTTGTCCCTAAGTGAAATATCCACTGTGGCAAACTACCAACAGTCACTAAAAGGCAACTACCTGCTTATTGATGAGAATACATGCAGTTAACAATAGCATTTGGTTCCCAACTACTGCATACTCCTACAATATTGGTATATTAAGTGGTTTATGTTATTTTGTTCCCTTCAGTAATCAATCAAATATTTACTGAAAATATTTACTGCTATTTAATACTACAGAGAATGAAAGGCATGCCTTATGTATGTATTACAAAGAGCAGAATACAGACTTCCGACTATACAGTTGACTAATGAGTGAACTAAAAACATAAACATCTACTGACGGGACTAAAACATGTACAACCAAGTGTTAAGTATCTATACTATATAACCGAAAGAAAAACACTTTACCATACACTGGCGACTAAATAAGATATTTTAAAAAATGTATATAAATACATGGATTATCAAATGCTTGGCAGAACTAAATTAACACCAGCTGCAAGCTGACAACAAAACAGTGGGGGGAAGAAGATGATGTACTTTAATAATCCCCTAATGGGGAAATAGTGTGTCAATGAATTTCACATTTTCTGTTTTGAACTACTTAATTTCCATAAAAAAGTAACAAGGGAACTAAAACAGTAATAAGTAAACATCTTGTGAAGGAAAAAATAACCAGCCATCTGAAGCAACAAACTATTTTAAAATTCATTAGTTAAATAATAAATGCTATTATGTCTTTAGGGAACTAAAATAAAAGATTGCACACATGAAGCTAATAGCTAATGCGGTTTTAAAACACAGGTTATAAAATCTGCAATGCAGGAATAACAAACAGCTTAACGGATTTTTATTTTTAAAGCCAACTACTCAGTATGTAAAGAAACCTGCCATTTATCAACTGCATCAAACTTTTAAAAATACATCATTTAAAAGTTGCTTTATCTCCCCCATTTTGTCAGTGTGGAGCATGTGTTTATTTGGTTCCCTAAAGTGCCATGAACTTAAATATTCTGTTTGAACTAAAGAGACAGACTGCAAAATTTACTGTACAAAAATTGGGGAACTAAATAGGAAAATTCATGAACAAAGACCAAAGTTTATATACTATAAAAAGGAAAACCCTTACCATACACAGTCAACTAAAAAACAAATAATTTAAAAATTGAATTAATTAAGTTACAGATACTTTAGGGAACTCAGCTGACAACAGCTGCACATTGGGGGAAATTGCTAATTACAAAATGTACAATGTAGGAACTAAATAAACATCTGCTTCAGGGAACTAAAGAAGACAACTGATCAATATGTGAAGAGACTAGCACCTCTACTTTATCAGAAGAGTCAAAATAAATTTAAATGTTCTTTAGTTCCCATCACTTTGTTACTGTGCAACCAGTGTTGTCTTCCTAAAAGGGCCTTGAAATTACTGTATTTATTTGAACTAAAGAAAGTGACTGCAAAATTTACTTTGCAAAACTTAAGAAACTAAATACTGTAAAAAATAATTTTCTGGAAAAAAATAAGTTTTCATGTATCAACCAAGTATATTAAGTATACAAAGTAAAACACCACAAAGAGAAATGGATTACAGAATGTACAATGCAGGGAATAAATATGTTCTTAAGGGAACCAAAAAGGACAGCTAATCAATATGTAAAAAACTAACATATGTAGTTAATCACTCCATCAAACTCTTTAAAAATAACTGAATTAAAAACAACTTTAGTTCCTGCCATTCTGTCACTGTGCAGCTGATGTTAATTTGGTTCCCTAAACTTGAACTTTCCTTGTTCTATTTGAACTAAAGAAACAGACTACTAAATTCATGAACGAACTAAGTTTATACAGCAGAGAAAGGAAAAAACAAACTATTTAAAAATGTTATCAATGAATTGACTATTTCTTTACAGATATAAATTAACACCAGCTGCACTCAAAAACAGGGTACTTAAAAATATCATCTTAAGGGAACTAATGAAAATGACTAATCAATAAGTAAAGAAAGTAATGCCCAGCCATTTTGTTGTCAGTGTGCAGCCAGTGTTTATTTTGGATCCCTAAAGTGCCATGAACTTTTGACATGTAACTTGTGTTTTATTTGAACCAAAGAAACAGGCTACTGTATTTACTGTTCAAAAAAATAGGGAACTAAATTCTGTAAATAATCATTTAATGAGGGAAGGAAAAGTATCCATCTAATTACCAAATATATATACAGTACAGAAAGGAAAATCCATATGCCAGCAACTTCGACAAAATATTTACAAGTTTATTTAAATAAGAACTACTTTAGGGAACTAAATTACCAACAACTGCAAAATGATGACATTTTTTGTGCAGGTAACTAAACATAACTGTTAACTAAAGAAATCCTAAATATTTAGTGCAGGATACAGATACGCAAAAAAGATACAATTACTTGATATGTTAGGAAAACAACAATTACCATTCCTCAGAAACTGATTTAAACAATTTAAAAATACATGTGTACAATGTTGAACGACTTGACGGAACTTAATTAAAACCAACTACACACTGATTACAAATCAGTCAGTGTAGGGAAATAAAATATCTGTGAGCTAAGTCTACCTCTATTTTGAACTAAAGAGGTAGACTTAGCTCACAGATATTTTATTTTCTTCTGTAGGGAACCAAAAATCTCTCAAGCCATACACTAACTACTTAATACTGACAAGATGAAGCTAAACAATCATTGTGCACAATCCAGTAGCTCCCACCATACATCAAAACTAAATATTCAAAATTGGAAACAAATCAAACATCCATGATAGACAACTAAACTGATTCAGTGCAGGGACATAAATATATTTTTGCTTTTGGGAACTTAGAGTGCGTCCCTGACTCAAACAGTCATTACAGGGAACTAAAAATAATGGAGGTAGAGAGCTAATCAGACAAAGCTTTGTCAGAAGCTATGTATTCCTTTAACAATCTCTCATGTATATGAATGTTGTTTTGTATTTTCATTTCCCTCTGTTTTTTTAAAGTTGCTTTATGTTCTGTGGAGAGAAAAAAAAAGGTTTACAATATTCGGTTGCACTGAGAAACATTTTCCTTTTGTTTGGATATCGAGTGTCCGAGTTTACAGTTACTGTTGAGTATGAGCCATTTTGTGTTGAGTTAAAATACTTTCTTTTCAGAGCGTTATTTTATGTTTGTAGGTAATATTCTTTTTAAATAAATTAATATTTTTGTCAACAGCCGAGTAACTTGTGGTGCCTAATTTGTTGTTTTTTTTACAAAACCAATTAAACATTAAGTAATTTTTACATTGTTGTGGAAGCCCATCATGTTTACGGATAAACAGTTCATTCTTTTCCTCTTACTCAAGTTACACATCAGGAATGGGTATCAGAAATGCAAAAAATATTCACTTGTTCTATCTCATGTGTCCACACAGGAACCCATAAAGCTTAACTCTGGTTTATTGCAAGTGTTTAAACCAACCTTCATTTCCTTGGCACTCATCAACATTGTTAATAAAAAGCACTGATCCAGTAAATTCACAGTTAAGAAACAAGTGAAAAAGTAGGGAAGGCTTAAAAGTCTTAAATGTTACCTTCAACATGTAAAGCTAACATTCTTTTTTTAGTTATAAAAGTACCTAAAATTTGAAATTCAATTCAATTCAATTCAGTTTTATTTATATAGCGCCAATTCACAACAAAAGTTGCCTCGAGGCACTTCACACTGTAAGGTAGACATACTACAGTGTTAAAGAGAGAACCCCAACAATCAGATGATTCCCTATGAGCAAGCACTCGGCGACTGTGGGAAGGAAGATCTCCCTTTTAACAGGAAGAAACCTCCGGCAGAACCAGGCTCAGGGAGGGGCAGCCATCTGCCTTGACCGGTTGGGGGTGAGGGGACAGAGGAGACAGAAAGGAGAGCAGAGAGAGAGACAGGCTATGGGAGAGAGAAGACAACATTTAATGACATGCGGCAGTAACAAATAAATGCATGGGGAGTGAAAAGAGGTGGGTGGAGAAGAAATGCCCAGCACATCGTAAGAGGCCCCCCAGCTGCCTAAACCTACTGCAGCATAACTAAGCCCTAACTATAAGCTTTATCAAAAAGGAAAGTTTTAAGTCTAATCTTAAA
>VUQH01076480.1:0-14986 GCA_015106775.1 Etroplus canarensis
TTTCCACTCGTGTTCAGTCCACTACTTGTGTCATTTTCATAGCTCAGCCTTTTCTCCCCGTTTCCCTTCCTTAAGAATGTCTTCTTGACAGCCACCCTTCCACTGAGACCGTTTCTGATGAGGCTTCAGTCAACAGCTGGATCAACTGAACGTCCAGATGCTTCTCTCTGGTCCTGTGTCAGGTCTTTGCTGGATGGATTTGTTCCTGTTTCTTAAGGACAGGACTTTTAGATCCTGTTCATCTGCTGTAGATAGGGTTTCAGACCTGACACTTCTTCTGTCCTCCACTTGTCCAGTTTCTTCACATTTTTAAGGACACACTGCACACCATGCTGAGATATATCAAGTGTTCAGCCAACAGCTCTTTGGGAATCACCTTGATGGTACAAAAATACTATTTTCTGTCTGCCTTTTAAGCCTGACTGTGTTATCTTTGGCATTTTGATCAATTTTAATTTAATTTAATCTTAAATGCTTATTTCTCAGAGATTCAACTAAAGAAATGGGAACAAATGATGTGTTTTAGTAACAAAGAGCCTAAAGATCCAATTTAAAATTGGTTCTTTGGTAAGTTGTCTGTTATGTGTCGACAACACTGGTTCATCCCTTGTGTTAGAAGCCTTTTTATGATGAACGATTCATAGGTCAGAGTCAAGTTCCTGAGAAAATGTTCAGGAAAAAGGACTGGACTGAAACTGGACAGAGTGAAAAAGCAGCCAATGTCCAAAGAGACACTTTGAAAGAGCTTCAAAAAGTCTGGAGAACTGTTGTTAAGACCACTTAAAACAAATTACAAAAAAAGTCAGGCTCCTTGGAAGCAAAATACAAAGAAATGAGGGTGGCTTGAGACTTTTGCACTGTACTGTATGGCTTCATTTTAAACTAAAAGTGGTACCAGATGGTATATCAATAAGCAGCATCAGCACTGATACATGTTTACAAAATGAAAACAAACCTATTAATAGTTTCAGTCCAGCTTAGATTTCAGGTTAGAGCTGATGATTAAATTTAACACTCAGGTCCTTATTTATTTATTTATTTATTTATTTATTTCTGTAATTTCAGCAACAAGAACTTTTGATTTAAAGAAACGACATCAGTACTAAGCCTTAAACTGCCCATTTTGAACACTTCTGACCTGACTGCAACATTTCACTTCAGTTTTGTCTCCAAAGGAAATAATAATGTGGACAAACTGCTCCAAACTGATGACTGTACTACTGCTCATGTTTCAGGGTCAGTAATTTAAAAAATAACCAAGTGTGAAAAGATTCTGCATTTAACCAGAACAATACTTTAAAGTTCCAGCTTGTGTGTGTGTTAGTGCACACGTGTGTGTGTGTGTACCTGCAACACCAACAGCATGTGTGTGACTGATGGGTGGATGGATACTGCATTTCTCAGAGTTTCCTCCAGGTGGAGCTTTAACAGCACCAGGTCTCTGAAGGCCAATAGAGCCATCTGCCTCACAGTCAGCTCCTGACCCTGGAACACACACAGTCATACTTACACATACACACACAGAGACAGGTATTCAACACCTCACTGACGTTCTTTTTCCAGCTTCTACTGGACTGAGAGTAGAGTTGTGTCAGGAAGGGCATCCGGCATAAAACCTCTGCCAAATGCCCAATGCGGTTTAGTCTGTTGTGACGACCCGTTGAGGAGAATACAAGTGAGCAGCTGAAGGTTACTGGACAGAGTAATGTACAGTAATCATGATGGAACCTCTCTTCAGCACATCGCCTTGTTTCTCGAGTTCAGCCAGACCTGATCGGGCCACGTCCCAGAATTTGGATTATAACTGTACCTTTATCTCATGAAGCACTGATTATACATCAGTATTTAGGCACATTTAAACCTACTAAGCCTTATTTAGCATAAATATTATGACATCAATATTGTCCAGGGATAATCCTGCAACTATCACCAAATCATAATTCAGTGGAGTGAGACACTACCAGTGCTTCCATGGTTACATAAAGATGACAAGGCATAAAAAACAGAAAATTAATTCTCTTGCATCGTTGCTGGATACATTCACTGTCACCCTCATTTTGAGACTATATTGTGGCTTGATGGAGATCCCCACACCAAGTAAAATGTCTTTTTGTGCAGTTAGTCATCCGAATAAAATTACAAGAAAAGATGGCCTTACACGGCCCACATCCATCCACGTTCCTGTAAGACATGGCTGTCCATCCAGAAAATGTGATGAAAGTTGGTGTGTGCTGTCCAGAGATGCTCACAAACAATTTAATAAAGCCGTATGACTAGATGGTTAAAATGTGGCTTGTGGTTAGTAATACTAGAAAGGCACGTATAAATGCCAGTACAGCAACTCACACAAGGGTGGAGTGTCAGGGGTCTTTGGGACAAAAGTGTAGTAGAAAGAGTAAAACTGATGGAGGCAGATGGCTGCTCCTCCCTGTTATATTAGATTTTAGGAGAGCTGTGTTGTCACAAAGTTTGGGACTGCAGCTCTTCCTTCTGAGGATGATGAGCAGGTGTGTGCTTACCTGGACAGGGTAGAAGATGGCCTGCAGTGTCGGGAGGGTCTCTGTGAAGAACTGGTCCCACATATTGGCAAGGACGTTCAGCTGGTCATCACCTGAGGGGACACAACAGGCAGTTACCATGGAAATACGTCCACACTACAGTCATATGCCCAACAGCACCTGGTTGTTTTGCTGTCAGTTTAACACAAGACAGACACAAGCATGATGATGGAGTCTTATTACTTTATAAGAATTATGAACAACCTCTTGTCAGGTGTACAGCAGTAGCAAGGTGACAACCAGGTGACAACCAGGTGACAACATGGTTCAAACAACATCAGAAATGACCACTGGAGCAGTTGATGGCCAGGCTACCAGTCAGAATCACAGCCTGACAAATATTTTATTTTGTTACATTTTAACCAGTCAGCCCTACAAAATCAATTCATTTAACCAGCAACACACACAATGGTAATAATTCACAAAAACCAGCATGAAAACACAACAGAAGGAATTCAAAAACCTCCCCGTGCAGTAACAGCAGAGACCATGCCCTTTCATCCAAATACCACAGAGTCCATTTTTCCCTCTGTTCAGTCAGGATGTGTACAGACATGACATCTAAGAGTGACCTTTGTGGTCCTGCAAATTTTTCCAGGAGTGATCCCTCTCTCCAAGAGAGGAGCAGCAGTTTGTGCCAAAGGCTCGGTTTGGCGAGGTGGTGAACACTGACTGGATCCAGACTGAGTGTAAGCAGCAAACTAAGAAATGACAGACTTTTTATGGGTGCTGTCAGAGGTTATGAGACTGGTGAAGGACACTTGGACGTGACCCACAGAAAGAAGCTTTAAAGCTTTTAAAGCCGGTAGGTTGCTCATTCAGGGGGTGTCTGTGTGTGGAACTCTGGGTATCTGTGTGACTGAGGAGCTATTTGCTATAAACGAAATGGATCACAACAACAGAAAGGTCATGCAATTAAACTCCTGAGACCCTGTGTCCTCATACGTGGACATCGCTGTTAGCTTTTCTGCACCTTATACTTCATTCTGCTCCACACAGACCTGCTACATCCCATAAATCCCAAACAAGAGCTCAGGTCTCAGCAGGTTAACACACACACATTATATGGAGGGAAAAAAGTGGAGAGCCTTGTTCCATGACAGCATTAAAAGGAAACAGCATTTAATGGCTATATGTCATGAATGTACACATAACATAAGATTCTTTGATTACTGAAGAAAATCCAGAAAGCTGATAATTCTCTGTCAGTACTCCGAGTACTGATAGGGACCAGAAAGAGAGATTATATCTCCCCTGTATTGGCTTCCAAATCCAGACTTGAACTTAAAATCCTTCTACTTGAGATTCTGATGGTTCAAGACTTCTACAAAGTCCTAAAAAAAAAATCAGGCCCCATAATATCTTAAAGACCTCACTATACCATATTTTCCTATTAGAGCACTTCTCTCTCAGAGTGCAGACACCCTCTCTACTTTTAAGGCCCTGAGCCTGGTTCTGTTGGAGGTCTCTTCCTGTTAAAAGGGAGTTCTTCCTTCCAACAGTCACCAAGTGCTGCTCATAGTGGATGGTCTGATTGTTGGGGGTTTCTCTCTAATACTGTAGGATCTTTACCTTACAGTGTGAAGCAGCTTGAGGTGACTTGTTGTGAATTGGTGCTAAATTGAATAGGTAAGCACGAGGGAAATCAAACATGTGAGGCGGCAGCTGAAATCTTAAATTTTTAAACCACTAACCGGCGTCACCGCTTTGAAGATGGATCTGTTCCAGGACTCCAGACAGACCTCGAGTCAGCAGCTGGTTCTACAACATTGACAGACACAAAGGTTTAAAATGTGTGTGTGTGTGTAGGATAATTAAGGCAACTGACACTTCCAGATCATCAGCTATAAGTCTACGGTATACGTCTTTAAATTTCACTCTGCATTTCTATACAAACACCTTTAAAGTTGAGATGACGTGTAAAGTGTAAGAAAGCAATTTCAAAAAAGGCAAACAACAGAAGACATGACAGGCTGTAGGAGTTTCCCAGAGAGGCTGAATTTTCATGATGTGTGGGCTCCACATGTTCAACACTTTAAGAAGAACATTTTAAATCATACAAGTGCAAATAATTTGAGGCTCTACAATACATCATTTTGTTAAAATCTTCAGGTAATCTGGAGAAATCGCTGTATGCATTAAAACCACACATGATTCTGGAGCTGAAATTATAGCATGGATTCTGGAACACTTCTTAATATCCACAAAGACAAGTTCTTTGACACAAAGAGAAACATATACAAAACAGATCCAGAAATGCCGCTGCCTTCTCTAAATATACCTTTGGCTGCTCCCTTTTATTCTCCCCAAGGGGGGCGCCACAGCAGATTAATCCACATTGGTAATTTGGCAGAGGTTTTACGCTGTATGCCTTTCCTGATGCAACTCTCCATGGTGAGAGGGAATTGTGCCCCGACCTGGAATCGTACCAGGGACCTTTCGCTTGTAAATTTGAATGTCTAAACCACGACACTGGGCTCTGGAGCACACGTGGCCCTCACCAGCAGCAACTGCCAAATGGTAAACCAGTCTCACCAAGCTCGTACTTAGAAACGAGTGCATCCATAACCCCCAATGGCCATTAACCCATATAACAATTTTTTCATTATTTTAAATTATAATAAAACAATGATCAAGTACATAAATACACAAATGTAAACAAACCCTAAAGACCAATAAACAACTTCCTCAACACCAGTTCCGCTTTCAGACAGAGATAACCAGGTGAGCAAGCACTACATCTATTTATCATATCAAATGTGTGACAAAGGGACACGGCTGAAAACCAATCCTGGATGCTGGTGGTCTTCAGGCCCTCAGGCAGCACTGCATTACAAACAGACATGATTCTGTCATTAAATCACTGCATGGACTCAGGAACACTTCCACAAATCATCGTCTGTGAACACAGCCGGCCGTGCCGTCCACACATGCAGGTTAAAGCTCCATCATGCAAAGAAGACATATGTGAACATGATCCAGAAACACTGCTGTCTTCTCTGGACCAAAGATCATTTAAATGGACGGAGACAAAGTGGACAACTGTTCTGTGCTCAGACCAATGGAAGTTTTAAATTCTTTTTCATCATGGATGCTGTGTCCTCTGGACTAAAGAGGAGAGGGACCATCCAGCTTGTTATCAGCATCTCTGATGGTATGGGGGTGCATTAGTGCCTGTGGTTCTGGCAACCTGCACATCTGGAAAGGCTCCATCAATGCTGAAAGGTAGATACAGGTTTTAGAGCAACATCTGCTCCCCTCCAGACCACATCTTGCATATTTCAGCAAGACAATGCTAAACCACATCCTGCAGCTATTCCAGCAGCATGACTTCATAGCAGAAGAGTCCGGGTGCTGGACTGGCCTGCCTGCAGTCCAGACCTCTCACCAACTGAAACACAAAATACCACAAAGACCCAGGACTGTTGAGCAACTGGAATCCTATATCAGACAACAATCCTCTCCCAAAGGTCCAGCAGCTGGTCTCCTCAGTTCCCAGATGTTTATGGCCGCTTGTTAAAAGAAGAGGGTGAGAACCATGGACCTGTCCAACTTTTTGTAGACAAGTTGCTGCCATCAAATTCAAGATGAGCGGGTATTTTTCATAAAACAGTAAAATGTCTCACTTTAACATTTGATATGTTTTCTAAGTTCTTTTGTCAATAAAATGTTGATTTATGAGATTTGACATCACATTTTGTTTGTTCCAACATTTTTGGAGTTAGGGTTGTAGATTAGGATTTCCCAGGTTGCACTTTGCCACTTGTCCACTGTCAGCTGGGACAGATTCCACCCCTCACTGCTTTAAAGGATTAGTTAGTGTAGTGTATTCTGATTGGAATATTTTTAGCGATGATTATTTTTACACAGCTTGACCCGACTAAGCTGAGTGTCCTACTTGCTAAATCAAAACACTAATACCCTAACAAAATAATACATCATATTGATTAGCTGTTCATTAGTATATTCCCAACTAATCATTGATTGATTAAAATCATGTGGTTCATCTTCTCTTCATTCTGGTGTTCTTGTGAAAACTGAAGTGGTGAGTTATTGATGGTTTTTAAAAAGCAGAGTGTGAGAGCTCTCTTCATACTCTTGTCTTTTCTTCCTTGTTTTCTGTGTAGCTCAGGAAACCAACATCACTGTGACAGACAGCCCATTTACACAGCACACATCTCCTTTCAGATGAGTCCAGCTGAGATGGCTCTTTGATTTCAGAGCTCTCTCTCCTCATCACAGAAACCAGGAGGCCTGTGGTTTCTCAGTTGCGTGGGGCAACCAGACTTGGACCACTGACAGTTCTCTTTTGTTTGGTTTGTTTGGCTCTGTTGGCAACGGCTGACACTGAGCAGGGGCTTCATTCCTAGTACCAAGAGTTCCTAGTGACAAAATTCTAAGTTCTGAGGTTTTCTAATAATTTCCCCTCAAAGTTAAGATTAAATTCTGGTAAAGATAAAAGCCACTCATAAGGCATCTTAGCTCCTAAAGGAGCTGCAACGGTGAGAGGTGCTAGAAGTAGGGAAGGGGACTGAAATCTCTTTAGAAACTTTTCAAATACTTGATATTTCAGTGATATCTAAGGTAGAGTCAAAGAATGCAGCCTGATCAGTGTTATACTGCATTTAATCAAAACACTGAGGCAGAACACTAAGGCTTTCTTATTTGTCATGTATATAATACTGTTACAATCTTTGGATGCTCATTTTAAACAAGATTCAAGTTTAAAAAATTGAAGTGAACATATGTACAAGCACTCCCTGTGAGACTGCTCTAAAAGAACAAACTGCTTAGCGCATATTTCCTTTTATGAAGTGTGAGACCAAGATCTTGTGGCACTTAATGAAGACCAGGACCATTAACCAAATGAAATGCACAAAGCAGTTGTACTGATTTAAGATGAGTTGATGAGTCATCTAACTCACCGAGTTGCAGCCAATAACTCACATGCTTTGGTACTTAAATAGCACTAAAAAGAGGTAGGAGAAACACTGGGAGCATATTCAGGGCAGCGGGTTAATGCGACACTACAGGTTAGATGGTGCTAGAATCATGTTTGAGACCATCTCCACACAAAGCAGTAACACTAACACTAGCCTCCCACCGTCGCTGTGTGACTAAAGGTATCTCCCCAAAAAGCACCAATAAATACCAATAAATGCTGACCTGATCCGACCCCACTCAATGTGATGTGAGGCTAGACGCCATGGTTAACTTTTTTTAAAATGCAAATTGGATGATTAAGAACCCATGTGCGCAGGAGTGAAGCTGATATCATAATATCCCTGAAAATTTTTGTGCGGATTTCAGCCATGGCATCAGCAGACTGCAAAGGCAGCAAACACGACATGATACCATGATCAATCATTTGGTTTTTGTTTTGAAACAATAGTTACAAAGATATAGCTAAAAACAAACATTTTCATAGCTAATGCCACCTAGTGGCAAATCTGTATTTTTAAAATGACTGAAAATCTAATCAGTTCCAAATCTTCTGGAAGTCTGTCATGGTGCCAAAATTCAAAATCCTGTGGCAAATATTTTTTGAATTATCGTGATGACATGAAGGATTTGCTACAGAGCTGATTCCATCACATCCCTGCTTTCTGAGGATATGAAAACGGCAGAATACTGAGATATCTGGCAACTGGAAAGACACTGATGAGAAGTGCAGCATTCAAATTTGGTTTGTTTTTACTTTCACTAAAGTAGAATTTTAAGTTCCTAGCTTGTTGCAGGAACATTCAGTTGCAGAACTTCAAAAAGTCACTGTTACGCTACAAAACTGATAGTAAAGCATGAACTCTCAGAGGGTTTTCACAATGTCTGTAAATCAGGCATAAAACAGTTAATGTAAAACCCTCACCAATATCAGACAGTATTTTACTCAGCAAATGTACTGCCATGTATTTACAGTATGTTTAGGTCTGAGGGACTGATGGCAGGTCACAGCACACACTGAAAACAGCCCTTCAGAATGTGGATGAAGAAAGCAACAGATGCACAAAACGATGCAAAAGTAACAAGACATGAACATGATGAGAGGAACATCACGATGTAGCCCTCAGTGATGATAGGGTACATATACTCTGTGCTGTCTGCTGTTAGAACGGTGGCAGTAGATCCTGTGGGCTCTGTGGATTATGTAGTGGGGCTTGTTCCAGTGCATCCTGTGGATGCTTCATCAGATAACCTTTAACTCTTTGCAGTGTTTGAGGCTTTCTTCAGTCTTTTTTGCAGGGTGTTGGGGTGCACCGTTCTGCTGGAGGACGCTGCTATCACGTTTGGGCTAGGAAGGACTCGGTGGCCTGGTTTCAAGATGTCCTAGCAGAACACTGTGATGTAACAATATGAATACTGCGTTTCACTTCAGTGATTTTAAAGGTGCGGCTGATTGGTGTGTTTATATAAAGCTGAAATTTATCTCTGTTTCCAGAGATAATAACAGTGGATATTTAAATAACAGATTTTTTACAAAACATCCTGAATGAAACCACACAGTACACAACTAGCTTTACTTTTAAAATTAGTAACAGCCACTGTGTCACTGCTGAAGACCTCGAATTTAAATAAACACAAGGAACATGAGGTTCTTAAAGTCATTGTTTCAGAACAACCACAAACATTTTATCTGAATGTCATGACAGGATGGACGCTGAGCTGTCTCAGGATGTGAACAGGAAGCACACATCAGCTCTGAGATGAAGAGCAGAAACCCTGTCAGAAGTCAGTGCTGAGCTTTGCAAGCAGATCATTAAAAAAAGACTTCCTATCCCGTATCTGAACAGGAAGAGGATGTGTTTTCCACCTCCGGTCTGTCTCCCACATCAACATCTGCAAACCAACACCCTGAATCCCAGAATGACTGCTACGGATCATGAGCCACTTGGCTGTTCACTGCGTTGAGCTTCAGAGCAGGCATCGGTCTCAGTCACGATGAACTGAATTACCCAGAGTCGCTCCTTGTTCTATCATGGTCTCAGTCTGAAGCGTGACTGTTAGCAGATGCACTGTACTATGCCTCAAGGAAATTAAAGATGCTTTCAGAAATAATACCCTGAATGATTTTACTTATCAGCTAACAAATTAAGTCCCAGGCTTTTTTTTTTAGAATTAAAGAATTCAAAGTTTTAAGACTGCTGAGAGAAGGGACGAAAAATTTTGAAATTCACTCAGTAAGTCTCACTGCCCCATTACCAGAGTAAACTCTCAAAAACCCTTACAAAACTGAGTCAGTACATAATGATGCTATTGAACCTGTGGCTCAGGTGGTACAGCGAGGTGGCAGTTCAAGCCCTGACCCTTCACATGATAAAGTGTCCTGGGGAAAGATGATGAAGCCCAGGTTTGATCCAGAGAGCAGCAGGTGTGGCAGCTCCACCACCACTGGTTTTTGAAAAATGGGAAATCCATTTTTCCTTAAAGTACAAAGGTACTATGAATGGATACCATTTAATGCTACCAAATTCAATGTTCAATTCAACTGAAAAGAAGAAATAAAGCATACGATACATTTCTGTGAGCTCTATCTGCAACATTTTGTTCATGCACCACCAATTATTCATTCCATTCTAGAAGGGCCTTGAAAGCCAGTTTTGTTCACCACACAATGTGCCACCTGACACTCCACACTTTTTTATTCAGCCTAGGCAAGAACTACAACTGCTCTGCTCACATCAGACAGGGCAGTCAACCAGTGAATCACTGACCTGAAATACTCCTCCACTTGGGGCAGCAACTCGTCCCAGGAACCAGAATGGGCATGCCACCCTGTTGAAGTAAGTGGCACCTTATTCCCACTGAATGCTGTGTGAGTAGAGTACTGCTGAGTTGGTTCGAGACCAACCAGAAGTCTTGCTCCTCCCACATCTGAGATTTTTGCTACAACTACTGCTAGAGCCCCGCTCTGCTCAGCCTGCTGGTACCTGTCAGCTGCCTCTGGAGTCCCACAGGCTCACCAAGTTTGATAGGACTTCTTCAGGATGACGGCTCCCTTCACCTCCAGTGCCCACCACCCAAATCAGATGGTGGCTGCCTCAGTAATGGAGGAACATAACATGGTCCACTTAGGCTCAAGGTCCATAGCCTCCTTTGGAATGCTGTCAGAGTTCTGCAGATCTCATGGACCAGGGCCTTACTATCTGTTTGGATATAAGCCCAGCATCCTCCCCAGTCACCTGATTCAACTCACCAGTTTTTCAGTAGGTAGGGAGAACTTAATCAGTGTGAAGCTGAGAATACCACAAAACCTTATAAAATAAGATTGATTTCCCACAATGCATTTCATGAGACCTTCTCCTCCAGTCCCGTTTTCACAGTGTTTTTACATGTCACTGCTATACGCCATTAACTTTCCTAACTCTCCCCTGTAGTCTGTGTTGCGTCCTGTTTATTGTTCTTGATATCTTGCTATCCCCCCTGGTTGCAGCAGATGGCTGCCCCTGCTATCAGAGGTCTTCCTCCCCACAGTCACCAAGGTTTTCTCACAGGGGATTGTCTGATCGTTGGGAATCTCTCCAGAAACATTGTAGGGCTCTTTACTTTAGGGTATAAAGTGCTTGGAGAGGACTGCTGTTGTGCCATTATGAATTAAATAGGAATCCAGCTCAAAACACAGTTTTACTCAATAAAGTGGACCTTCAGCTGCTCCCTTGTACTCTTCCCAAGGGGTCACCACAGCAGATGAATCCACATCAGTAAAGTGGAAGAGGTTTTACACCAGACGCCCTTCCTGACGTAACCCTCCATGGTGAGAGGGGCTTGTATCCCCACCTGGAAACACCAATATCACTCAACTAATGATAACACAAAGTCAGCTTGGTGACCAACATCCACCAGAGTAAGTGTCTCCCCTGTCCACTGAAAACAAACAGACCTCCAGATGGTTAGTTTCTGTCCTGGACACTCCTGCTGACATGAACTCAGTTACTCAACTCAGCTTTAATAAAACAAAAAAGGAGTAAAAATACCTGGAAGTACTCTGTGATGAAGGAGCCCATCTCAGTTTTAAGGAGCCACCTATAAAGACACAAAGGACATCAGCAGGAAGGAAGACGGACTCAACCATGGTCCCTCACACACGGGCACTGTGAAAAATCACTAAGGGACGCTATCCTTAACAAAACCTGAGCAGAATTAGTAGAGATCTAAAAGAGCTTCTTTACATCCACAAAGCAATTCTGTAAATTCAGGAAGTACTTAATCAAAAGAGTACATTTGATGAGATGCAAGAGTGTGTGTGTGTGTATTGCTGTTCCAACAGTTTTAACAGCAAAATGAAAACATCCTACTGATTTGCATTCTAGTCTATTTCTGAAACAATCATGTAGGTTCATTTGACCTTTGACCTTGTGTTCCTGTTCCCTCTGTCTTTCTGCAAATTCTTTACATTTACTCCGTCTCTGAGTTTTTGAACTAAAAGGCTACTTTGAAGGGAAAAAGTCAAGTGAAAAAACTTTTTGTCACCTGATGCTCTCATTAAGTGTGTAGAGCTCATTAGGCTGCAGCGCTGCCCCCTGGAAAACCTTGATAACAGCTGACTGGACCCTGAGAGAGCAACAAACAGGTCAGAGGTCAATCATAGAAAATTCCAGCTTGTGTGGATCAGAATACAGCAGCTCAGTTGCACATTAAAACAAATCTGTGAGTGCACACTTACAGATGAATCCAGAGGCTTATGTACATCTTAGCATTCATATTTATTGAAGCAGGGAAGCCTGCAACAAGCTTCCAACAAAAAATTCTTTAAATTACTGGGAATCTTTGCTCACGTGTTGTCAGTTCAACCTACAAATTCTGAACTGGACTTAAGCTCATGGCTTTGTGATGGCCATGCCAGTACCTTGATTTGGTAGTCCTTTTGCCATTCTCAAAGTAGGGTCATTGTCCTTTTGGAAGATCCACTGTGACCAAGTTCTAACTTTACTGAGATTTCTTTACTCATGAGAGTTTAGGTTTAGCTCATTAAGCTAAGGTTAGGTCAACAGGAGCACTTTTTATTTGATCCGACCAGAGAACACTTCCAAAAAGTGAGATCTTTGTCCCCATGTTAAGGCTGAAAACTGCAGTCTGGATTTTTTTTGGCCATTGTGAAGCAGCAGCTTCCTCCTTGCTAAACAGCCTTTCTGGTTATGCTAACATGGGAGCCTCATATTGAATATGCATACTTTTGTACAAATTATCACCAGCATCTACACATGGTTCTTTGCCATTGTTCTGGAACTGAGTTGGACTTTTTACACCAAACGTTGTTTCTTTAAGGAGACGGAATGCATCCCTTTCCAGAATGGCAGGACAGCTGAATATGGCTCAGGTGTCTTTCTATACAGATGACTTTGTTATGTTCAGGTGTTTGGACATTTAGTTGTGGAGGGTTTTTTTTTCCTGAAACCCTGAAAGATTTCCTTCCACTGACTCAAATGATGTGTTAAAGTCTGACAGTAGAGTGCACAAATGTGAAAGCCTGTATTGCAAAAGCACTAAGAGTGCTCTGTTAGTGACGCTGGAGACACCTTATTCAGAAAGCAAGATATTGCCTTTCACATTTTTTAACCAACAAACTGAACTTTTAGGAATTTTTTTTGTAATAATTCTAGTATTCAAAATGTATGCATTTTATATGTAAAAAAGCAGGATTATTGCCTTGTAATTCTGTGCCTCTGCCAATCAGTGAAGTTGCAGTTCACATCCATGTCTCACACTCACAGTATATGCAGTCAGGATGGTAAAGAAATGTGACCTCTTAACATGCACCAGGCTGTTAGCTTGTATGAGGGTTACGGTTAGAATCACATGTTTCACCTGTTTGATATACCCAATAATACTAATAAAATGAATTCTACTAATACTAGTACTAATAATATAGTAATGAAGAAATGCTCAAAACTTGGCCCCTCCCTGAGCCTGGTTCTGTTGGTGGTCTGTTCCTGTTAAAAGGGAGTTCTTCTTTCCCACAGTCACTAAGTGCTGCTCATAGTGGATGGTCTGATTTTTGGGTTTTTTCTCCAATACTGTAGGGTCTTTACCTTACAGTGTAAAGCACCTTGAGGCAACTTTTGCTGTGAACTGGTGCTATGGTGCTCATTACTGAGGCTTGATTTAAAAGGTAATATCTACTAGTTTCTGAAACTAGACTTGTTCAGTCTGTGTCCAAAGGCTCATTTACAGCACTGTGTTTAGAGCACAGGGAGGCACTATGGACAGGCTGTCCATAGTCCCATGGAGTTGGGATAAAAAGAGCTGAGGTGAAACAGAGTGTTAATAGGAAGTTAATAGGAAGGCACCTGACATTAGCATCAGCAGTTCAATAGTTGATCCTACTGTAACACAGTCCAAAAAAGAGTTTTTGCATAGCACTGAAGATGACCTTTTTGGATTGCATCTAATCTTTCTATCACACAAGACATGTGTGTGAAATTTTATTAAAATTTGTGTAAGAATTTGGAGTTAAGTAAAAAAATATGTTTAATGAGGTCACAATGACTCCCTGAGCACTAAATATTAACAGCTGACCCAAACCATTTAAATCTATTGTGTTCATGAGAACTGGATATCCACCCACATCATACTGGACATGCACATGGAAAAATATGCTGGCAGTAGCCACAGCAGTTTCTTCAGTTTGATGGTCACTTGAATTTATTTTGAAGGGTGTCCACTCAGTGTTCGATGTCCTTGCATGTGGCTGAGCTGGCTAACAGGATATGACCCTGCTGCCGTCTCTACTTCCTATTAAACATCCTGGTCCGAGCTCTGGAGTACAGGAAACAGGCCAAAGACTCAGTGGTGCGAGCTTCTCCAGCCAGAGATGAAATAATCCCAAAACCCTGACGAGGTGAGCTGCAGCAGGGTGAAGATCTTTCAACTGTGGCTAATGGTGTATATTTGTGGTTGTGGTTATTCACGAGCAGTTTTAGTGCTGTGACGACACACATCATCCTGCCGGGGGAAGCTGCTGCTGTCACGTGCCATTACACAAGGTGCACTTGAAGGATGCTGGAGCAGTACAGATGGTCATGGTGTGAATCACTGGCTTAGGCTGCTGGGGGGCTTCTTATGATGTGCTGTGCATTTCTTCTCCACCCACCTCTTTTCACTCTCCATGCATTTATTTGTTACTGCTGCATGTCATTAAATGTTGCCTTCTCTCTCCCATAGTCTGTGTCTCTCTCTGCTCTCCTTTTTATCTTCTTTGTCCCCTCACCCCCAACCAGTCGAGGCAGTTGGCTGCCCCTCCCTGAGTCTGGTTCTGCTGGAGGTTTCTTCCTGTTAAAAGGGAGTTTTTCCTTCCCGCCCTCACCAAGTGCTTGCTCATAGGGGATCATCGGACTGTTGGGGTTTTCCCTTTAACACTGTTTTATCTTTACCCTACCGTGTGAAGCGCCTTGAGGTGACTTTTGTTGTGAATTGGTGCTATATAAATAAAACTG
>VUQH01076485.1:4055-23204 GCA_015106775.1 Etroplus canarensis
GACAAAAAGACAGGAGGCAGAGCTGGAGGTGGCAGAATTGAAGATGTTGAGATTTTCCCTGGGAGTGAGCAGGATGGACAGGATTAGAACTGAGCCCATCAGAGGGACAGCTCATGTTGAGAAGTTTGGACTTGTTCAGAGGAGGGATAGTGGATATATTGGACAAATGATGTTGAGGATGGAGCTTCCAGGCAGGAGAAGGAGAGGAAGACCACAGAGAAGGTTGATGGATGTAGTGAAGGAGGACATGCAGAGGGCCGGTGTGAGGGAAGAGGATGTAGGGATAGAGTGAGATAGAGGCAAATAATCCACTGTGGCGACCCTTAACGGGAGCAGCCAAAAGAAGAAGACAGCTTGAAAACACTTGCATGCACACTGCCTCCACAGCTTTTCCAGCAGGAAATGAAAACCATATAAATGGCTTTACTTTTATAAAACTTTTCTTGTACATTTTCCCTTCAACACTGAGATCCAAGTCTTCTCCTTGTGTCCAAGTAACCTCTGGTTTTTAAAATGAAAGCTTCATCCATAAGTGTTTACACAGCTGCTTTTCAACGATGAGAGCATGCCTAGGAAAACTGAGAGGAGGTTACAGCACTTTGGTCTCAAATGGCAGTGAAGTCAATGAACCTGTCACTTGAAGATTTCGAGGGTGTTGGTCTCAAGACGGAGTCCACATCTGCTAAACTTACTTTAAGGATTCCTTGCACATAGCTCATCAAAACTGATTACTCCTCTGTCCTTTCATAATGTCTCATGAGCAATCAATGCAACATCCAAATAATGTGGAGCACGTTGCATTAAATGTAACAGGCTCTATTTACCGTTTAAAGCAATAACCAATGGTGGTGATGCATCCTCTGGGTAAGACTTTATTTGTCCTTTAGCACCCTGAAAACAATTGTAAGTCTTATCTAGGTGAATTATTGACCCTTACAACAACTGCTTCAGTTGGCTTTATAACCTAACTATTTCTGTTGTCCATTCATTTTTATGGCGGTGGCGATAAACATGTTTTAGAAGAACAGTGCAATTTGATCTGATTGTGGTTGTACATTGTACAGCTCTACAGTGGCTAGTTTATTATGGCTTCTGTAGTAGATGTGCATATGGCTGGGATAATTGAGAAAACAGCTCAATAATTTAGTACTGATGTAATTTAGTTAATCAAAGCCACACTATTCAGACCTGGCTAGATGTCAGTTAGAGATAAAGCTAAAGGATTTGAGGAAAATATCTGCTCTAAATTAAAATTCCATACATTTTCAGATATGTTTCACTTAAGGTTTGTATTTGTGGGCCACAGTTCTACAAAAGCATAACAACAACTTTGTTTTTTCTACATTAACAGAGCTATATAAATGATAATGAAATAAAACTTCTATTTTGTCTAGTGCTCTATATTTAAATACATATTAGATCAGTTTGGAGGTGTGTATACACATTGTCTGAAGTATAAATGCCCATAACAAATATTTAATTTTATATATATTGATAAGTCAGTCAAACAAGAAAATCTGAGCCTCTCTGCATATCATTTGCACTCAGCTGGATCATTTTTCAGGGGTCTCGTTCCGTAACATTCTTGCTGCATTTTCATGCTGCATCAGACAGCCGGGTGCTGCTGATGCTACGCTACATCTGAATTGGCCATTCGTCTTGGATGATGATTTGTGTCCCATTTAAATGAGCATTAAGGCATAGGGTTTGCTCAGAGACTCGGGTTGGGAGATGGATGACACCCTGGAGGGAGCTGGAACACTGCTCCGCCTGCCTAGATTTGTCAGTATGAAGGAAGTTGTCAAACTAAATCAATAGGGGGAGGAGAGATTGCACCCGGAAAGCAATTATAGCTTTGTAATTGATAAATTTCCTATTTTTCATTTCAAATGCCATCCATAGATTTATGTTAATGTCATGTTCAGTGTTCAATTTCTTATTTAAATGACCAACAAATTACTGTATATCACTTTTCTGCAGAATTTTACTGTGTAAAACTTAGTGTTTCTAAGATTATACAATAAATGCTGCGTTCTTGACGGGTGATGGCATATGAGGTTGGCAATAAAGTGCAGACAGAAGAGAAAACTATAAAGATATAGTAAAGTAGACATACTGAATACTTAACTGAGTATCTTCATGTGTAAAATTTAAAAGAAGCACATCTGATATTTGAATTTCAAAAGCTGGATGTATTACTGATACTTCCAATGCAATGAGGAGAGAGCAGAAAGTTAATGAGGGGCCCTTGGAGGTTGAGCAAAAATCCTGCTGAAATGCAAGCCCACTGTTGTGGCAGCAAATGTGCTGAAAACACATTGTGGTAGATTTAAATGGCACAATGTCATAACTGCATTCTTTGAAACGAAATAGTGCTGAAATAGTAAAATGACCATACATCTGAATGATGGTATTTTGTAAGACAGTTTCACAGTATCATAGTGCTTTTTAGGGGGCCCAGGAGGTAGAGCAGGTCATCTTCCAACAGGAAGGTTAGCAGTTCAAGCCCTGGTTTATCCAGTCTACCTGCGGAAGTGTCTTTGGGCAAGGCTCAGAACCCCACATTGCTCCTGATGCATCCATCGGAGTGTGAATGTGTGCATGATAGATAAATGTGCTTAAAGGCATAGAATAAAGAGCTGTATGAATGTGTGTGAATAGGTGAATGAGGCTTGTATTAAAAAGCACTTAGAGTGCTCAGTTTAGAGTAGAAACGCACTATATAAATACCAGTCTATTTTATGTTGGTTTGCTATGACACATTCTTCTGTCAGGGGTATATTGAATTATATAGACATGTCACCATTAAAAAAACATGAATGCAATAAAAGACATCAAAAAACTATTAAAAAAATGTACTCTTAGACTACATTAACAAAAATGTGTTTGCACAAGGCTAATATAGTCAGTACATAAAGGATCAGTGTACCAGACTTATGGGGATCTGTTATCAAAAATTGAGATGTACATACATATTTATGATTTTTATAGTGTAAAATCAATCTAGAAAAATAATTGTTCACTATGAAAAGACACGTATGTGTCCCCGTAGTGTAGTGGTTTACATATTCACCTTACAAGTGAAAGGTACCTTGTTCAATTCCAGGTGAGGACACAAGCCCCTCTCACTATGGAGGGCTGCGTCAGGACGGACATCTGGTGTAAAACCTCTGCCAAATTACCAATGCCGATTAATCTGCTGTGGTGACCCCTCGTGGAGAATACAAGGGAGTAGCTAAAGGGGCACTATAAAAAGATATTTATAGATACAATATTAGCAGGTCCATTTCCATAGGAGTTACCATGTTACACCTCCATGTTTCTACAGAAGCTCGATTTCATGTTTTACATTTCTGCTAGCTATCTTTTTCCATGAAATGCTATCACAATTAAGAATGTCTAGTATGACTCATCAGTTATAAGTGTTTTACTTATAATTCCTAAATCATATTCAATTCATATGCATTTCTAATTCCTAATTATATCTTTATAGACGAACCTCTGGACTAAAAATACTTGCGAAATCTGTTATGAAGACTACATTTTGTTCTCTGACAGCCAATATAGGTTCTTTGATATGTTTGTAAATGGAGCGTTTCAAGGACAAGTTATTCGGGTCTCGCAATTTGCATTCTTACCACTAGATCACACTACACTGGAACCATTACACTTTCAGCTCAAATGTAATGCCAGTTTTTGTTGCTTCTGTTTTCAAGTGTTGTTAGTGTTAATGAGCTATGAAATACTGCCTAAAAAATCTTTATTTGAATTTGTTCTGCCAGACTTTGTGGTATAGATTATTCTGTCACTGAGTAAAATCCTGTTCACTGTTATATTTGCCTCACCTGCTTCCCTGTTACTGCCTGCTAAGGAGCTGTCTGAGCCTCGCCAGATCCTCTCTTGGTCACACGTTACACAAGTTATTTTAAAGCTTCTCTGATCGCTTCATCCTCCACCTGTCTTTATTGCTGTTGAATGTATGAAGTTCCCCAGCTATTAACAGACTGTTATGTTACCTGGCTAGCTACCATTACTCAGCATGCTTTTTGTTGGTGTCATTTTGTGCTTTTAATAGTGTTAGTATTTTTTGATTCTAGTTACATAAACTGTGAAACAATTTCCATTACATTTTTTCTTGCTCACTGATACTTGGGCAAAGGTGAAATGGCTGTTTTGTCTTGTCACCAAGTCTTTTAAAGTCAGCCTTACAAGTCTCCTAGTTGTTTGTCTTCACATTACACTCTTGGCAAGGAAGAATCTTCACTATCTGATCATGCTGAGAGTTCTACTGCTCGGAGCGAGGCTTATGAATCCTAAGGAGCAACAAAGTTAATGACAGGGTTTCCAGAGCTGGAACTACTGTATGCTTCACCGCTAGCTATGGTGTTCTTCTGGTGATACACAGGATTGTTTTTGTGCCAAACATACCTTTTGGAATTGAGACCAAGATGTTAAAGCTTGGGTTTCATCCGACCATAACACATTTTCCCACATGCCTCTGCGAGTCCTCATGTATTTTTTGCAAAATTTAGCCTTGCTTAGATGTTTTTCTTTGTAAGAAAAGGCTTCCGTCTTGCAAATTTACCCCATTATAAGACTTATGGAGAATACAGGAGATTGTTATCACATGTACTACATAACCAGAAATTCCTACAGCTCCTTCAGTGATGTTGTAAGCCTCTTTGCCGCCTCCTCTTTTCATCAGTTCTGGAAGGACGACCAGTTTTGTAACATTACTGTGGTTCCATAGTTTCTCCACTTATTGATGACTGTCTTTACTGTTTTGACAATATTAATTGTGTCACATTTTTTATTACTGGTATTTTACAGGGATTTGTTTGTTTTCTTTATTCACTCAAATATTAGCTTGCTAAACAGCAGCATTTTAAAGTTGTTATTGTGAGTATGGCACACTGGAATGCACTGTGCAGAACCTAGCTAAGGTTGAAAGGACCTTTATAAGTATAGGCATTTTACTGTAAGAATGTCAGTATGCTGGTATTTTTTATCAAGTTCAGCCTCACAGACATGTCTCATTATGTTTAGCAAATACATTTATTAGATTAGAACCATAGGCACACTCCTTCACAGTTACTATTGTTGGGGCAGCATCAGTAAGAAAGTGATAAGTAAACCAAGCAAAGACTAGTACTTTTTATAGCACGTTTCTACTCCAACTGACACTCAAAGCACTTTTTACTACAAGCCTCAATCACCCATTCATACATTGGCTTATTTTATGCCGTAAGACCGTTCAGCTATACCACACACATTCACAATCCAGTGGGTATATCAGGAGCAATTTGGTGTACAATGTCTTGCCTGAGAATACTTTGGCATGTAGACCAGAGCAGCCGGGGATCGAACCACCAACCTTAACGTTAAAAATACAACGTGATTTGACTCCTGAGACATGAGCCATCCACTTTATGGACAAAATTATTGGGCCAAATCTTTTAATCACTGAATTCAGGTGTTTCATTCAGTCCCATTCCAAAGGTGTATAAAATAAGGTACCTACCCATGCAGTCTGCCTTTACAAACATTTCTCAAAGAATCTGAAGAGTTCAGTTAATTCCAACGTGGTTCTCCAATAGGAGGCCACCTTTGCAACAAGTCAGTTAGTGAAATTTCTTTCCTCCTAGATATTCCACAATCAACTGTACGTGATATTATTGTGAAGTGGAACCACAGCAGCTCAGCTACAGCGTGGCAGACCATATAAAGTTACTTTTTTGCAGTAAGTCATGAAAGTCGCCAACACTCTTCTGACTCAGTAACCACAGAGTTTTAAATCTCCTCTGGCACTAACATCAGTACAAAACCTATGTGCAGGGAGCTTCATGGTATGGGTTTCCATGGCCGAGCAGCTGCATACAAGCCTTACATCACCAAGTACAATGCCAATCATTAGATAGAGTGGTGTAAAGCACGCTGAACTCTGGAGCAGTTGAAACATGAAATATTTAGAGTGAAGAATCACACTTCTCTTTTTGGCAGTGTGATGGATGAGTCTGGGTTTGGTGATGAGAAGAACGTGCCTGACTTCATTGTGCCAACTGTAGTTGAGCTCAATGAGGGGTAATGATATGGGTTTGTTTTTTTGTGGCTGGCCTAGGATCCTTGGTTCCAGTGAAGGGAAATCTTAATGCCTCAGCTGACCAAGACATTTTTGACAATTTTGTGCTTCCAAATTTGTGGGAACAGTTTGAGGGAGGCCCTTTTCAGTTCCAGCATGACTGTCTCCAAGTGCAGAAAGCAAGATCCACAAAGGCATGGTTGAATGAGTTTGGTGTAGAGGAACTTGACTGGCCTGCACAGAGCCCTGACCTCGACTCTATCCAACACCTTTGGGATGAACTAGAATGGAAATTGTGAGCCGGGCACTCTCAAACGTGTGTAACCTCACAAGTCCTGTTCTGGATGAATGGGCAAAAATTTCTTCAGACACACTCCAAAGTCAAAGAGTGGAAGCTTTTATAGCTGCAAAAGGGGGACTAACTCCATATTAATGCCTGTAGATTTAGAATGGGATGTCATACATGCTCCTGTCGCTGTTATGTGTAGGCAGACTAATACCTTCGACTATAGAGTATATTTCTGTGTGGAGCATTTTTATTTACTGCTATGTAAAGCCATAAGCTGGATTCTTTCCTTACATCAAGGATAGATTGGTTGTTTTTTTAAAATTGGATGACCTATATTTGATCTAGATGAACTAAATGAGTGTGAGCTCTCAAATGGAAAAACATCCCTAGACTGACCTACACCTAAGTAATTTGATAAAATATTTGGTTGCAACTCCGGGAAACTGACTTTTCTAACAATTAATTTTTGCCAGAAAGAACAAGGAAAAACTTTGATCTGCATCCTCCACATATGGAAGCAATTTCTGACATTCCAGGCTGACCAAGGCATGCTTTTATGAGCTGTTTAAAAAGACCCGTTTCTGGTTTTGGTGAGTAGTGTTTCATAGGCTGTAAAGATTCAGTTATTGTTAATTCAAGGCTCCCACAAGAGTGAAACCCAGGTCAGACAGGGGAAAGAGAGCCTGCAATGAACAGCTAGAGAGAGAAATGAAGAAAAAGATACAATGATGAGAGATTAATAGAAGATGGAGAGAAAAGTGAGCGCATATTGTGTATTTGTGTGTGTAAGTGTGTGACAGAGATAAAGTGTTGCACTATTTATGGTGACATAAAATATCACCGTGCCAAAATGTAAACTACTCAGAATGCCATGCTTAGCTGGAAAAAGTGTAATTCTAGCCTTCCAAAGAGATGAATGGCCCCTTGTATTAAAAATATGATGCAGAATAAAAAAGTGAATAAGTGAGATGAAGTTCACCATGAGGTAAAGTGAAGTTCACATAAATATCCTGCTGTTCCACAACCAGGATTCTTTTCTCCAATCCCTCTGAGGTGTTCTTAGAAATGCATTCTTTGTATTAATGAGTGTCTGTGTCTGGGCACATTTTCTCACTTGACACATCGAGGACAAAATGGTTTAAAAAAGAAAAAAACACACACACTATAAAGAAAGGGATTTATGCAACTGTGTGTGATTTTAAAACCTCACAAAGCTTTGTACAAATATTCACTTTAGACATGCCACTGAATTATCTTAGAAATGGCTGACTTGAAATGCTAGTGACAAAATGCTAAAGAGGCATAAACATCAGGAAACACCCTGAAGCAGTATGACTGCTGTGTTTTGATAAGTTAAGTAAATCTTTCTGAGAAATACTAGACTTAGAACAACATATTTGATGTGGCCAGAAAAATATACTTTTCTCAGGTCTGTGGTAGTCTTATGTCTTAATTCTTATTTGGCATAAATACACAAAGCTAAATCTATTCATCTTGTTTTAATACCAGATTTGTGTTAGCTTAAGAAGACAAAAACATACTTCTTAATAGTCTCCAAATGGGGAAATTCCAAGTTTCAGATCTACACACTCTGTTGTTGCACACACAATTAGCATACATGCAGTCTGAATGATATACATGCACAAACAGAACAATGACATGCAGTGGTGGAGAGGTGAGACAAGAAGCTGCCCATTATGGGCACCAGAGGGGAATTTTTTTTTTTTTTTTGGTGGGTGGTAACTTGTAGATACTAGCCTACAAGCTAATCCAGAATTGGGCTTGGAGCTAACTGTCAAATATTGCTGATGTTCAGCCAATCAGCAAGGAAATTACAAAATCCCCAATACACAGACTCTTATTTTGTTATGCACACAGGTGCAGTAAAGAGGTGGGTATTGAGTGAAAGCTGCCCATCACAGGTACAAAGGGGGCAAATGTGGCAGTTCTGTGCTTTGCTCAGGAGCTCCTTGGCAGTGCTCGGGAGGGTGAAGCCATCACCTATCTGGCCTCCAGCCTCCTCCGTACGTATATGTGTCCAAAACAGGGTGTTGGATCAGTGCGTCATGAATTGGCCTCAAAGTCCAGGTGGATCTTGAGCTGGCAGCCCTCAGCAACCCTGTGGTTTTCAGTTAAGGCTCTTAACAGACTGAAACACTGTTGCAGGTTGCATGAAATGCACCAGAAGTCCATAAAGACTGAAAGAAGTTCTGGTTATTCTGAATGTGCTCTACGCCAGCAAGTCTCTATTTGCCCTTGCTTACTTTCCTTATTCTTTTTTTAGATGTAGCTTAGATTGTGATCACTCACCATATAAATTTTGACAGAATAATTGTAAGTGAAGGTCCAGTTTTTCCATAGCTTTCCATCAGCCTACAACTTACATCAGTTGTTGGAGTTTGTTCGGTTATTGACACTTCATTTTGATCATAAAATAGGGATGAAAAGGCAAGTGAAAGATAGCAATTGGCCTTGAATTAAGTTTTTCTTTTGGGGGAAAAAAGAAATAAATTTATTTTTTGCCTACCTGGCTAGCAAATACCAACACTACCTTACACTGCACCATGCTGATTTTCAATCAGGAGACTGGAGTTTACTCTTGTCTGGGAATATTGTTAAATTGTGTATATATATGCCTTTTTAAAATATATTTTTTATTACTGAATGCCTGTCTTTGGAGAAACTTTATTGTCTTTGCTGCTGTATTTAATAAATCTTATCTTAAAAGTACTGGGCCACCCACACATTACACCTACAAGAGCATTTATGACATCCCATTCTAAATCCATAGGCATTATTATAGAGTTGGTTCCCCCTTTGCAGCTACAATAACTTCTCACTTTCTGCGGGATTTTTTCCCATTCATCCAGAACAGCATTTGTGAGGTTACACATGGATATTGGATGAGAAGGTCTGGCTCACAATCACCAATCTGTAGCTCATCTCAAAGGTGTTGGATGGGGATGATCAGGGCCCTGTGCCACCTGGTCCAGTTCTTTCACACCAAATTCATCCCACCATGCCTTTATGGACCTTGATTTGTCCACTGTGAGACAGTCATGGTGGAAGAGAAAAGGGCCTTCCCAAAAATTTTCTCACAAATTTGGAAGCACAAAATTGTCAGAAATGTCTTGGTCAGCTGAGGCATTAAGATTTCCCTTTACTAGAACTTTAGGATCCTAGGCCAGCCACAGAAAAACAACCCCATATCATTATCTCTCTTCCACCAACCTTTCCAGTTGCTTTAGAACGGCCCATTCTTTCATAAATGTTTGTAAAGGCAGACTGCATGGCTAGGTTTTTGATTTATAAACCTGTAGCAATAGGGCTGAATGAAACATCCGAATTCAGTGATTAAAAGGTGTAGGTGTATGCTTTTGTCCACTGGGTTTACTTAGTGTTGGGCTTTGTTTAGGTACCAAAACTACTTGTTTGGGGTTAGGAAAAGAATATAGTTTGGCATAATATACAGCATTTTCTGAATTGTAGGTGCATTTAGTTCACATGCAGTAGGTAAGTTAATAGGTGCTACTTTTGCTCTGTACTCTTAATGTCTGAGGTGAAAATAAGTATTTTCAATAATTTTTTCTTTTATGGTTTTATAAGACACAAAATAGATTGTGATGTAATCAGTCTTTTCATAGGTTGTCAGCTTTGCCTTATCCCTGCATTACACTGGCTGCTGAAGAGAAGCCATTAACCCTCATTGTTAAAACCAGTTCCATTTATTTTTATCTTAGGTATCACAATCGATAGCCTGGCTTTAAATGGAGACCTTTTGTGGTCTCTGAAGGCTGATTCGTCATTAATAGAATCCAGCGTAACAACAAATGCACTCTCTGGGCCACAATTTTTAGAATCTTTGGTTGCAGATTGCAATTGCATGTGATAAGACGACTAAACCAATTTCATAAAAACAAAAAAGAAAAGGAAAAATCAATATTGATCATTGCATAAATAAGGAAATGAATGAAATTTTGTGTTTACATTGGCGTCTAAAAAGGACTATATGTTTCAGATGGCCGAACATTTAACCTTAAATTCCTTTGCAGTTCAATTTGCTCTGGATGGGATTATGAAATTACTGGAAAACCAAGAATGAAAAAAATAAACTTACTCATAAACCCCATGGACTGGATAGAAATTTCTGACCATTCTGGTTTTATTAGATTTCTAATCAGTTTCATATGGCTGTATTTCTCTTTTACTCATTCATAGTGCTTTAGTTGCCTTGTTAATGTGACACTGGATGCTTTGGTTTTTTTCTTTCTTTTTCTTTTCTTCCATAGACGTGTATATTTAGCTTTTTTTAATACCCTGTCATCTTTCCTGTACTGCCCCACCCACTCGCAGCGCATCAGGTATATTGAATGAATGAATGAATGACTGAATGAATGAGTTCCTCGCCTACTTCACTCTGCTAATGTGTTGACTTCACGACACCTTAAATCTGACACTAATGACTAACACTGTCATCAGCAGCCCAGTTAATGACTTCAGTCATCAGAGCGGTGGATTAGGCCACGCATTTATACATGGAATGAGTTGTACATTCTGTGTATAAATATGCACCGTGAGGAATATTAGCTGCTCTCAGCGCTGTCGTTCTGATTTCATAAAAAGGTAATGAATAGTTAATGGCATGATTACTCTGAAAATAGAATAATTGTGGAAATGGTTTTGGCATTATGGCTCCCATTGCTCTCCCTCCCTCATAAAATGAAGGGTTATTTGTTATGTGTCAATACTTCCACAGCCCATTTGTCTAGCTCTGATCGAATAAAAAATCTCATTACAGATTATGAGAGCCAATTATTCTGTCATTGTGAACCTCTCAGGTCAGTTATCGTAGTTAACAGGTGTTTTTTTTCTCCTCTTTTTTGACAGATAGGTTTTACTTTCACCGTCTTAGAGAAATGTTTTGCACACTAGGTGAAACAAAAGACAGACTGATAAACTCTGCTTTTTAAAGCAGGTCCTTATATTTTAAAGAGTGCTTGTTTGATGACATGTACAGCGGTTTATTTCTAAGCCTGGCTCCTTAACCGCAAAGGCATATTTGTTCATATTTGCTCTAATCAGGGCTCATTTAAGAGGTGTAGCTTCTCAAAACACAAACCCCACAAGCCTAGTGCAAGTCCCAAGCCTGGGTAAATGGGGAGGGTTGCGTCAGGAAGGGCATCCACTGTGAAATCTTTGCCAAATCAGATATGCGGACTCATGACACGACTTCCATACCAGATCAGTCGCGGCCCAGGTCAACAACGACCACCTCTGGTGCTGTTAGCCAACAGGGTGCCGGTGGAAACTATGCTACTGTTGGCCGAAGACCAAGGAAGAGGATGCAAGGGATAGGGTGAGATGGAGGCAGATGTTCCACTGTGGCGACCCCTAACAGGAGCAGCCGAAAGAAGAAGAAGAAGAAGAAGAAGAGCTTCTCTATCACAAGAATGTAACTTTATTTGATCTTTATACACTAGAATTCCGAAAAGTTTGGGACACTGCATGAAATATAAATGAAAATATAAATGCAATAATTTCTAAAACTCACAAACCAATATTGTATTCGCAAAAGCGCATAGAAAACATATCAACTGTTGAAAATGAGGCATTTTAAGATTTCGTAATAAAATACTAACTCATCTTGAAATTGATGGCAGCAACACGTTCCAAAAGACTGGGACAAGGGCAATGAAAGACTGGGAAACTAAGTTATACTAAAAAGACACAACTGGAGGAACATGTAGCAACTAATAAAGGAATCAAGAAACGCCACCATCTTCTATGGGCCAAAGCTCATTAAAATGGACTCAGGCCAAGTGGAAAACTGTTCTGTGGTCAGATGAATCAAAATTTGAAATTCTTTTTGGAAATCGTGGTTGCTGTATCAGTTGGATTAAATTGCAAAAGGACCATCCAGTCATTAGTTCAAAAGCCTGCATCTCTGATAGTATGGGGGTGCATTAGTGCCTATGGTACTGGCAACTTGCGCATCTGGAAAGGTACCATCAATGGTGAAAGGTACGTGCAGGTTTTAGAGCCCTTCAGATGACATTTATTTTCAGAGAAGGCTTCGCAGTCCAGACCTTTCACCAACTGAAAACATTTGGTGCATCATGAATCACAAAACCCCACAAAGAAGACCTAGGACCGTTGAGCTGCTGGAATCCTATATCAGAAAAGAATGGGACAACATTTGTCTCCCAAAGGTCCAGCAGCTGGTCGCCTCAGTTCCCAGATGTTTACAGACTGTTGTTAAAAGAGGAGGAGATGCTACACAGTGGGAAACATGGCCCTGTCCCAACTTTTTGGACACATGCTGCTGCCGTCAAATTCAAGATAGTATTTATGTAGAGTATATTTAACATAAGAAATTTCAACCCAGCGATTAAGAAAGTATTCTGATTCTGATATGTATACAACATTTACAGTACATATGTATGTCTACTTTATTATGTATATATGCTACACACTGTATATTTGGTTTATATGTACATATATATATTTATTTTTGATATTCATATTTATGTATATTTAACAGAGTGTTTGTAACATAAGCAATTTCCCCACGGGTTAAAGTATTCAGATTCTGATTCTGATTATTTCAATTGTCCCAGTCTCCCCTAATATACAATTCTGAAATGTATACTTTTGATTCTGGCAGTTTAATATGTTTTTACTAGGGCAGTCAAATGATTAAAATTTAATCAGATTAATCACAGGGCTGCTGTGGATTAATTTAGATTAATTATGATTAATATCCATTCATTATTAATTATGTTTCTAGAGATTCATGACAGAACGCGATATATACAATTAACATGTGTTTTATTTATTTTTTTAACATATGGTGTCAAGAATGTGAAATAAAAATAAAACATACAATTTTTCAGAGGTAAACTTTTGAGGCACTGATGTTCTGTGAGGGTGGGAATCCCTGACTGATGTATGCTTAACACTGAAGAGATACTTTACGCAGGAAGAGTTGTGGTGAAATGAAAACTCCTTCCTACAGAGTGTGCTGATTACTTTATGATGGTCGATTGTTCCGTCTTAGTTTTTTGTACTCAAACTTCCCATTGAGAGGGCCAGTATGATCCATCTTGATCAGTAGGTTCTGCTGCCAGATAGCGTTGGTGCAGCAATCCTTGCCAGTGAGCGTGTTGTGAATATTTTTGGTTTGAATGATCTTGTGCATATTATCAAGTTCTTTTAGTCATGCCGGAAATACTAAAACATGCTATTCTTGTCATTTATCACGGTAAATCTATAAGAAAATGCTTGCTAATGGAAATTATTAAGTAATCATTGTGAAAGGAGTTGACAGAAAGTGGTTTGTTTTGAAGTGCGGAAGGCAAACCTGTTAGTTCTTGCTAGCTTTAGTGACGTGATGATTGTTGGCAAAGAGTAAGAAAATGTGCTGTTCCTTTGCTACCTGTCAGCTGCAGCATTTTCACAAGTAAAAATGTTCAGCTAAATGACATCCATCTTGGTTATTTTTATAAGCTTCCACTACACAAGATCGTGGAATTGTGGGATTTTGAGTCACTGTGCATGCATTCATTGTGTTAAAATATTTCATGCAAATTGATTAATCTGGATCAACACTCAGCTTTAATTTTTACCTTTAGGATTTTAAATGCATAACTATTTTTACACTGCAGTATTGCTCATTTTCCTCCTTTTATTCCTCTCTGCCTGAATCATTGATGTTAATCATGGAATCTGGAATATTTTCTCATAGCTGTGTCTCTGTGACAAGCATAATAATACACTTGCAGAAGTCCCCTTGATTGCTCACTGGGGGTCATGAGCGTGTCTGTCTCATAGTCTTGCAATCTCACATTGTTCATACATGGTCTACATCTCCTCTTTTATCATTCTCTGTTTTCCCTCCTCTTCCTTTTGTGCGTATCCCTGCACCCCTTGCACACCGTTCTCTTGATCACTGCTCTGATCTGCCGAAGCGTGATCAGCTGGACCCTGGTATAAACAGTGGGAGCATAGAGACGCTGGGCAATGATGATGCTGACTGAATAAAAAAAAATGTGCAGCAGGCCTCCCTACTAGCATGTTTAGACACAGGTTAAAAAGAGTCACCAGCAATAAAGTGAACAAGTGTGACAGAAAATAAATGTTAAAAATAATGAAAAAAGACTTGAGATTCACAGACTGTGCCTGTTAATTCACTACTGTTTTGGGTCTTAACATGGTATTCTTTACATTAAGGAAAAATGTTAAATCTAGACAGTTTTAGTCTTTAGTACTTGAAAAATGTCAAGATCAACAATATCTAGGCGATTTGTCATGCCAAGTAATATTGAAATGGCTGTTTAAACCCCCACTGGTCAAACCCATTTGAGTGCCCTCCAGCCTCTTTCCACTGGTAAGCGGTCTCAGTGAGATGGAAGGGAAGCTGAGAGGCTGACAGCAGAATGCTCACCTGAGCCTCCATTTGTCAGCCACGTCTTAATATTTCAGAGGCTTTCTCAAACAGCCATCCACAGCAGTTTCGGTGGGTTTCTCACTGCAGGCAGCTCCAGCATGAGCTTACTTGGCTTTAATTAGAGAAGGAGGGCCCTTATCACAGGAGCAGACACAGCAGCAGCAATAGTAGCAGGCGCCAGGATCTTACTCTGAATGTTTTATCAGACCCTAGGCTGCCGGGGAGCACTTGAGTAGAGGTGTCAAACAGAATGTGGAAATGGCCCTAGGTGTTGTGTATATCAGCACTGGAAGGCATTTGTATTTGGGGCTTTTTTTTTTGATAGAGAGGGGAGCTAGGAAACACGTTTCGTGCTGGCCTGCTTCCAGTTCCACATAATGTACAATAAGCCATATATGTCCCCTGGCATGTTTGGCTGTGAGTTAGTAAAGTAGTCTTTATTATCCATGCTGCATTTTGAGTTTGAACCCCCACATTTTTAGAAATTATTAATCTTCCAAAATAGAAATGGGAACTTATTTGGCTGTCTGCTTTATCCAGGTCTAGAAATGATGAGTGCTGCTGCTTAAATATGACCAAGAAGTAGCTTATAAATGTTCTTCCAGAAATTAAATTTCTGTCTCATGAGTTTGCAATTGGATTGAGACAACAGTTATTACATATTTATCCATTTTAATTTATAATGGCACAAGCTACGAGTCTATCACTGGCTGGTATTTTAAAGGAAAGATTACAGGCAAAGGAAGGTTGAATCAATTATTTAGGCTAAAATGAAAACTACAAAAGGCACCATATCACTGCCTGCAGCAAGCCTTGAAAATTAGGTCAGTTTCATAATATTCTAGTGGGATCTAAGCTCTGCAGCTGCTGCACTAAAGGAGAGCTTGGAAACATAGATGTCTGCTATGGTTGGGTCTGAAGAAAATCCACTGCTTTGCAACTGAAAGCATTCCATGTAGCTTGTTTGGTTTGTTATTAATTTACCACAGGAAGGAACAATACGTCATTCAGAAATACTGTAACAATTAGGAGAACTGTGTTATGTAGCAGGTCAGTCTAACAGAATTTTATTATCCATACATCCATCCATCCATCCATCCATCCATGCATCCTTTTATGTTGAATTTCATTATGTTATTGTTGAATGTTGTATTCAAATTTCAGTAATACTGAAAAAATAAATTTGACTGTTATTATATGCTGTATTATACTATATATAATAGTTAACAGAAACAGTCACTTTATACATGGCTATTTAGCTGTGAAGTTAACATGGAATTTGTTGCGTGGTCACAGTTAAACTAACAAAAATGTATCAAAGTCTAACAATAACAAACTAACAATGCTTCAATAAATAACAAAAGAAAAAAGTTTGATGCTGATTCTAACTGATTATTATTGCTCCTTGCTGAGCATCTACAAAAGTAAAATGATGCATTATCATACAGTACTGTGCAAAAGTCTCAAGCCAAACCTCATTTCTTTATAGTTTTAATTTGAAGGAGCAAGACTTTCCTGTAGTTTTTTGAAGTGGTCTTGAAAAATGGTTCTCCAAACTTTCTGAAGTTCTTTCAAAGTTTTTCTTTAGACATTGTTTGCTTTTCATGCATTTTCATGCACTCTTTGTACCTGACCATTTGCAAAGAGATTTATTTTTTGCCACTTAACGCTGAACTAAGAATCATTCAAACATAAAAAAAATGCACCGAAGACAAGCAATGAACAAGTGTCGTGTCTACACATAACAGAGAACTTAACAAAGGACCAATTTTAAACTGTATCATTAGACACTTTGTTACAAGCAGCCTGTCCCAAAACCATAATTTGTTCCCATTTTTTCAGTTGAGTCTATGAAAAATGCCAGCGATAACACAGTTTGACAGACATAAAATAGTGTTTTTGCACCAACAAAATTAATCCCAAAGATTAGCCAAAAGCTTGGAATATTGGCATGGTGCAGTGTGTCCTCAAAAATTGAGTAAACTGGACATGTGGAGGACAAAAGAAGAACCAGTAGGCCTAAAGAACTATCTACAGCAGATGTACCATATCCAAAAGTGTTGTCATTAAGAAATAGAAAAAAATCCAGCAAAGACTGTGAAGCAGCTCCTCATTTGAAAGAAGTACACCGTGCTGTGGGGTACTGGCTGGGGCCAGTGCCTATAAAAATGTAACATTAAAATGTTACAAAAATGGTGGCAGCTGATTTTTTGAATATAGTTTGGGTATACAGGTTGTAGTCATTCACAATCAGTCATGATGTATTTTCACTTTCTACAAATGGGAAATTTAAGTATGTAGGTGATAACACATTTGTATTTCAGTTTTGCATTTGTTGAGATGTTTTAATGTACATTGAGGATCGCTCACTCATTCCACTTCTGAAATTCACAGTAACATGTTGCATAGATAGTGGGAGTGTGGATCTGTCTGTAAACTTAAACTGTCTTATAATAAGATTATATGAACAAAGCAATGTAATGTGCTGATTCAAATTTATTTTTAACTGATTTTTACACAGTGACATTTGAAACATATTTGCACGTCTTATATTCTTCCTGTTCCTGCATCCAGGTATTCCAGAGTCATGCCACAGTCTAAAGACATGCATGTTAGGTTAATTAGAGATTTTTAATTGGCTGTAGGTGGGAATGTGAGCTTGAATGGTTGTCTGGCTTTCTTTGTTCACGCTATGATAGACTGGCCCTGAATTGGACAGTCAGTTAAGAAAATGGATGGGTGGCTGAAACTTTTTAAACTTTTTTTGCCATTTGGAAAGCATGGGAAGAAGTTCAAAGGGTTAACAATCACTCAGAAATTATAATCAGCAAGGGACTCTTAGTTGTTATTTCTAACTTTAGGTGATTCAGCATCACAAATCTTTCTTCGTAAGTCCTAATCACTGCTAGTTTCCCTCTCTGAGCTTTCTATATGTACTGTGGATGGAGTTAGAAAGGACATGATATGTCAGGATCAGGCTGGAGTCTCTGCTGGGGATTTAATGAGTGCTTTTGGACTGGATCAAGGCCCTGGGGCTGCTATCAAAGAGAAAAGGGATTGGAAGCTGATTATCCTGCCATCATGAGCTGGATCTTCCCTTGACTTCAGCTCAGTACTTTGCAGTATGTTCTGCCAAACTCATCTGCTCACAGTCTATCAATAGAACAGTTTTAGTGCCTGACCATTATTACCATACAGGAACGCTCTGACACTACATCTTGAGTGGAATATTGTTTATGTTCCTTCTAACAGTTTTCCACTGGTTTACAGTGTTAGCAGGAATATAGGGACATTATACAAGTGCAAATGAATGTACCTTCAGCTGCTCCCTCATATTTCCCACCAAGGGGTCGCCACATTGATCCACATTGGTACTTTGGCAGAGGTTTTATGCTGGATACTGTTCCTGACTCAATCCTCCATGGTGACAGGGACTTGTGTCCCTTCCTGGTACTGAACCAGGGAAATTTAATTTATAAGTCAAATGATCAAACGCTACCAGGGAAACAACACAAGTTTTATTTGCTGGCTTTTTGTGTACTAAATGATATGATTTAATTATATACAGAGCTTAATAAATTTATTAGACTGTCATCAAATGTAAGATGTATGCCACAGCTGCCCTAAATTAACAGCACTGGTAATTACCAAAATCGTATTGTTTTTTTTTAATCTGTCCTGTCTGGCAGCTTTAGCAAGCAGAATCTATAAGCCCTGTTGTGCCAAACACATTTGATTTGCCAAGAGGAGCTCAGTAAACTCTCTATAGGCTCTTATTGTTAGTACATTTGTTTTGTTTTTTTATTATTTTATTTTATTTTATTGTTTTTTATTGCCCAAACCCAGTCACACAGGCCCACAAGCCTAGTGCCGGACCCAAGCCTGGGTAAATGGGGAGGGTTGCGTCAGGAAGGGCATCCACCGTAAATTCTTTGCCAAATCAAACATGTGGATTCATAACACGACTTCCATACTGGATCGGTCGTGGCCTGGGTTAACAACGATCGCCTCCGGTGCCATTAGCCAACAGGGTGCTGGTGGAAACTATGCTACTGTTGGCCGAAGACCAAAGAGGGGGAGAGGGGGAAAGTGTGTTAGGAGGCAGAGAGAGAGAAGGAAAGGTAGGAGGATGGAGGTGAGAGTAGGGACTTTAAATGTAGGGACTATGACTGGTAAAGGGAGAGAGCTGGCTGATATGATGGAGAGAAGGAAGGTAGATATATTGTGTGTGCAAGAAACCAGGTGGAGGGGAAGCAAGGCCAGGAACATCGGAGGTGGATTCAAACTGTTCTACTATGGTGTAGGTAGGAAGAGAAATGGAGTAGGGTAATCTTG
>VUQH01076499.1:0-13784 GCA_015106775.1 Etroplus canarensis
GTTGAAGCCAGACTAAGAAGAGCGGTGACCATCAGCGAGCAGCAGTATGGCCTCATGCCGAGAAAAAGTACAACAGATGCAATGTTTGCTTTGAGAGTGTTGATGCAGAAGTATAGAGAAGGTCAGAAGGAGCTGCACTGTGTCTTTGTGGATCTTGAGAAAGCATATGATAGGGTGCCAAGAGAGGAACTGTGGAATTGTATGAGGAAGTCAGGAGTGGCAGAGAAGTATGTGAAGGTGGTGCAGGACATGTATGAGGACAGTGAGACAGTGGTTAGGTGTGCAGTAGTAGAGTGACAGATGGGTTCAAGGTGGGGGTGGGATTACATCAGGGATCAGCTCTGAGCCCCTTCTTGTATGCAATGGTGATGGACAGATTGACAGATGAGGTCAGGCAGGCGTATCCATGGACTATGATGTTTGCAGATGACATTGTGAGATGTAGTGAGAGTAGGGAGGAGGTGGAAGAGAGCCTAGAGAGGTGGAGGTATGCACTGGAGAGAAAAGAAATGAAAGTCGGTAGAAACAAGACAGAGTACATGTGTGTGAATGAGAGGGAGGCAGGTGGAATGGTGAAGATGCAAGGAGTAGAGGTGGTGAAGGTGGATGAGTTTAAATGCCTGGGATCAACCAAAGCAATGGACAGAGCACAAGAGAGGTGAAGAAGAGAGTGCAGGCAGGGTGGAGACGAGTGTCAGGGGTTAAGAGAACAGCTGTATTTGTACTGAGATTAAATTGTGTAGAGGTGGACTCTGTTTACTAATTATGTGACTTTTGAAGGTAATTGGTTGCACTGGATTTTATTTAGGGATAACAGAGTAAAGGGGCCTGAATGCCACATGCCACACTTTTCAGATTTTTTTATTCTATCACATAAAATCCCCCCCCAAAAAAAATTGTTTGGTTGTAATGTGACAAAATGTGATGAAGTTCAAGAAACATGAAGGCACTGTACATCAGAAATCAGTCTGAGTGTTCTTGTAATGATCGTCCCACCTCTAGTTGTGTTTTATTGTGACCTGGTACCCTATGGGACGGTGCATGATATGCCTGTAGGCAGCAGAAATGGTAGTCGATGGGTTCTTTTCCACACTGCAGCTTTTTTCTCATCTGTTTTTAGCAAAAAGATCAAGCGGACAAACCCGCTAAAGACGGCAAAGGACACCCACATCATTGCAGCACCTCTGATAAGCAGCACTCTAAACCCTCAGGCAAGACAGATCACGGGGATTATGATCACCACAGGAATTCAGAAGACAGCAGGAGTAGCAGAGACTACCAACAGAACCGGACGGACGAGAGAGACCACGGAAGCAGGCACCACCAGGACAGCAACCACAAGAGCCACAGGGAGGAAAACCTCTCCTTGAAACAGGAAACAAGAAAGGAGCGGATGCTCATAACCGTGTCCCGTGGACGGACACCTCCACCTCCAAACATCACAGTCAAAGAGGAGGCGAACAAGGAGCAGGCCATCAGGAGCCACGGTAAAAATAAAGTGGAAGGTACAGAGAGTAAGGAGAAATCATCCAGGAAAAGCAGAGAAAAAGATAAAAGTAGTGATAGCAGCGATAATGAAGAAAAATCACCAAAAACGTCTAAAAAGAAGAAGAAAAAGAAGGATAAAAAGAAGAAGAAGAAGAAGAAAGAGAAGGGAGATAAATCTTAAGTGTTGTGTTTGTTAGTTGCCCAGGTTTCCCGTCTTACAGGTTGTCTCATCTCACTCTGCTCCTTCTTTCCTCCACCCAGCTGTTTTCGTTCCTGCGGTCAGAAGAGGAAGGTAGGCCGCAGAGTGACTGATGTTTAATGGCATGATAGGAACTACGCTTATTTGCTGTCAGCTCTAGTCGGTCTCTCTGGAAGAGAAGATCATTGTCTCTTTTATCTTTGTTCATCAATTCCAGTGCAGTTTGTTATACTGAGAACCAAGAGTGGAAGTTGTGAGTTATCAGAGGTGCTTTTCCTCTCCAGATAGAACTGCTTCTAGTGTTTGTGCCAAGGCTAGCTGAAATCTGTTCTGGACTGGACACAGAGATGAAGCTGATTTCAGCGTTCTCCTCTGGTAAACAGGCAAGCAAGCAACTTTTCCAGATGTCAGTCTTTTTGTACAGTACTGTGATCATTTCTGTCATATTTCAGGTATGAATTTTAATTAAATGTTTTAAAAAATGAGCAGTGGATTTTTTTTTTTAGCTCAACACTTTCTTCGTTGGTAACGTCACAGACCAACAGTATTGTAGATTTAGGAATGTAATTCATGTATCTGAGGTCTTTTTTTTGTGTTTTTATCTGAAATCTAAAAAAATAAACGAGTTAAATACAGAAAAATGTTTTGTTTCATAAACTGTTTTAAAAAGTCAAATGTTGTATAATTGAAGTGTTCCCATGAGCATTTGATGTAATTACCAGAAAGGCTGCTTTTTTCAAATATGCTGAAGTGGAGTCCCTGGTAGTGTAGTGGATTGAACCAGGGACCTGTTACAAGCAAAAGGGTCCCTGGTTCAATCCCAGGTGGGGACACAAGCCCCTCTCACCATGGAGGGTTGTGTCAAGAAGGGCATCCGGCATAAAACCTCTGCCAAATAAGCAGTGCACATTAATCTGCTGTGGCGATCCCTTGGTGGAGAATACAAGGGAGCAGCTGAAAGGTACATGTGAAATGTTGAAGTAATTATTTGAAATGTAACTGCTGGAAGTCTGGGAAGGTCTATGCTCAGGTGTTGGAGAATGAACCTCGGCTTCAGGAGGAACAGTGCAGTTTTTGTCCTGAGCACTGGATCAGCTCTTTATCAACTCAAGGATATTTGAGGGTGTGTGGGAGTTTGCTCAACTTGCCTAAATACGTCTTGTGAACTTGGAGAGGGCATTTAACCACGTTCCCTGAGGTGTCCTGTTGGCAGTGCTTTGGGAATATGAGTTATTGGGCTTGTTGCTGCGGGCTGTTCTTTTCATGTACAACCACAGTGAGAGCTTGGTTCGCATTGCCCCCAATAAGTCGGACTCATCCTCAGTGAGTGTTGGACTCCTACAGAGCTGCTCTCTGTCACTCTCTGTTCATGATTATCAAGGACAGGATTTCTAGGCGCAGCTAAGAAATGAAGAGTGCCAGGTTAAGGGTTCTCGAGGTCTTGTCTTTGCTATATGTGGATGATGTGTTTCTCTTGGGTTCATTGAGCGATGACCTCCATCTTGCACTGCGGTGTAAAGCAGTGGGGATTAGAATTAGCACCTCCAAGTCTGAGGCCATGGTTCTTAGCTGGCAAATGGTGAAGTACCCACTCTGTGTTTGGGTTGGAGTTGCTTCCCCAAGTGGAGGAGTATAAATATCTCCAGGCCTTGCTCACAAGTGAGGGTAGAGTCGAGTGGGAGACGGACAGATGGGTCGGCACAGTTTATGTGGTGTTATGAATGCTGTGATGGCCTGTTCTGATGAAGAGTATGAAGGAATTGATTGACATTGACTGGTCCCCACGCTCACCTGACCTGAATCTAATAGAACATCTCTGGGACATTGTTTCGGTCCATCTGATGCCGCCTGGTCGCACCTCAGACTGTTCAGGAGCTCAGTGATGCCCTGGTCCAGATCTGGGAGGAGGTCCCCCAGGACATCATCCGTTGTCTCGTTAGGAACACGTCCCGACGTTGTCAGGCTTACGTACAAACACTACTGAGTACATTTTGAGTTGCTGCAATGAAATTTCAGCAAAATGGACTTGCTTGCCGTCATTTTTGTCCTCACCAAAATTTTGCTCAAACTCATCTGTGCTGTTAGTTGGAGATAATTATGATCTTATTGGTCATGATTGTGGAGGGAGCGGTCCTGTTAACTCCCACATTAGATGGTTGGGGCCTTCCTACCATTATATTACCATCAGTAATATGGTCAGTGTTATAACATGCTGATGTGTTCAGATATTTCATGACCATGGTTACTACTGACCAGAGGTCAGAGGTAGTCACATTACCTGTGAACTCAAACACTTTGGTGTTGGTGAACCAGCTTCATTTGCCCTGGATGTGACTGACTGTGAGCCTCCTGCACTTCTCAGTGGATTTTAATTCTCATTAGTTTGTGCAAGACGGCCAACCAATGACAAGAAAACGGATCCCTTACAGTTACATTACAGTAACCTGAGAACTGTGATGGATCGTGGGCCAGATAAGCTGCCATGACGTTGACGTTCTGCTTTGATAAAATGCATGACGGCAGAAGGGCGGCGCGGTGGTTGCCACTGTCACCTCACAGCAAGAGGGTCTGCTTAGGACCAGCTTAGGCCCCTCTGTGTGGAGTTTGCATGCTCTCCCTGTGCTTGTGTGGGTTCTCTCTGGGTGCTCCGGGATTAGGTGAACTGGCGATTCTAAAATTGCCCGTAGGTGTGAATGTGAGCGTCAGTGGTTGTGGCTCCAACTCCCCCCCTCCCCCCGACACTGAATTGGAGAAGTGGAAGAAGATGAATGAATGAATAAAATGCATCACAACAGTGCAAGAGTCTCTAAACCTAACTAGACCAAAGCGTACGTCTACATTGTTGGAACAATATCCATGTTCCATTTAATTGCTGTCATCAGTGTCTGTCTTTGCGCCTATTTTGCCAAATGTTCGGGAAGTCTTGAGTTTTGCAGGATGAAAGGTGCCTGTTTTAAACACCCTGATGTACATGTTTTTTCTTTTGTAAAGAAAATAAGATTCATTGCAACATAAACACTTGATTTAAAAAGAATTATATCTTCTACACTTGTAGGCAGACGTCTGTTACCAAACAAAGTGCTCCAGCTGAAGCTGGGAAAAGAGCCAGTTTCCCAGCAAAGGTGAGTGTAGAAATCCAGGGCATGAAATGTGGGACAATGGAGGATTAGCAACAAGGTTGAACAGAAAACTCATTTTTGTTTTGGTAAAAAAAACATAAGTGTGTGAGGTCACACTGACATATAGATGTTAAATAGAGCGTTCAGTCATGCAGAGGTAAGATGATGACTGCGAACACGCCATGCTGCAGATGCTTGTGTGGAAAAAGTGTCTCAATAAAGTGAAGTGAAGCCAAACATCTGTGTGGTCTTGTTCTTCAGCTGTTTGTGATTTTTAAATTGGGGATTTAAGCAGAGGTGGGAGAGAGTTTGTCTTCACAAAGACTTCTTTATCCAGTTATTAAGACACAGTGTCCCTTTTCAAAGAGCTTACCGCACACCAGCGGAGACACGGGCTCCCAGAGCTGAAGAGAGTCATGCAACTGCAGCTCAGTGTGTTTGTTTCAGCCAAACCTCAGGATATATGAGCTATAAAAGCACGTAGGCTGCAGCAAAGGTCTTTAATGCTTTCTGAAGAAACTGATGAAAAGGATGTGAAACAAACATTTTAAAGTGCGTCTCTAAACTCTATATGATGTGATTCTCCTTTCCCTGCCATAAACTGAATATTACAGGTGGATGTACCAAAGTGAAGCCTTTGCTGTTTCCTTACCAGCCTCATCTAGGAGTGGATGACGCTGTCACCTACAGTAGATATAGAAAGTGAACACCCCCCCCTGTTTAAATCCCAGGTTTTTCTCATGTAAAACATGAGACCATGATAAACTACTTCTAAGTTTGTTCCTCTTTTAGTATGACCTTTAACCTGTCCCGTTCTACTGACAAAGAAACAAATCTGTTGGGGGGAAATATGAAAAATAAAATGTAGAAGAGGGAGGAGGACTCCAGCAGTTTTGCAGAGGTTTGGTCCTCATCAGCATCCTTGAGTCTCTGTTGGGCCGTCTTCACCAGAGCGGTGGAGTTTACAGTCCACTTCAGGTCCTCACTGATGTGAGTTTCCAACAATTTCAAACCGGAGACCTTCTCAGACATCAGACGTCTCTTCCCTTCATATTCTGAGCAGCGGGTGCTCCTCCTGTTGTCATCTGAAGTCAGTGAGCAGCTCCTTTGTCTTGTTTAATGACAGGTTGTTCGCTGCACATCGTTCTGTTAGCGTGCAGACTTCGACTCTGTGGGCTGTCTCATTAAACCTCCTTAAGCTGGCTGTCGCTGGATGCAAACAGAACGCTGTAGAAGCTGTGGTGGAGAGGAGGATATTGGACAAGTCGTTATCCATCATGGATAACACCGACCGCTATCTCCACTGCACAGACAGACAGACAGACAGCGAAGCTCCTCCCCTCACAGACTGATTCAGCTTCACTGTCACAGGGGCCGTTACTGGAGATCTTCTCTGCCTCAGGCAGTACCTCTAGAAACCTCATCTCAGACCAGCAGAGAACACTCTGCTGTCCAGTCTCTGCTTCAGTGACTCTCCTTGATTGCACCAACTAATTTGCACATCTGGTCTCCATTGCCAAGCTGTATAAATAGTCATTTCTTCTACTGTAGTGGTTTTGCATAAATGCAGATTTTATATATATATATATATACAGTTTATACTGTGTACATACACTGATCAGGCATAACATTATGACCACTGACAGGTGAGGTAACAGGGGTATTTTCCCCAGGGGTCGCTGCAGTGGATTAATCCACCTCTGTGGACTGTGGACTCTAACGTACCCTCATGTGAGGGTGAGTCAGAGTCAGCTGATCCCAGGCCGTTAACCACCTGGGACCTGCAATAATCTGATGTGACCTTATTTCTTTTAGAGCAACACTGAGTCAAAATTAAGTTTCATGAGAGCCTCCTGTGGAGCAGCCCTCTGAATAACCCTGCATTTGTTAAATTAATACAATCACCGACTGATGGTGAACAGGGCACACAACCCCTTCAGTATGTTGTTTCTTTCCTCTGCCACCTGAGGGCGCAGCATGAGAGGACACATCTCAGGAATTTACGGCGGACCTTCATGCCAACGTCATACTTCAGTCTCCTGGATCAATCCTGCTTCCAATCAGCTTCTCCAAAACCGCCAAAGTGCTCGTTTATGTGATTGAAACTCATCACACTGATGTAAAACCATCAGTGTAACTCAGAGACCGACTATTCAGCTGCTCCCTCATATTCTCCACCAAGGGGTCACTGCAGCAGATTAATTCATATCAGTAGTTTGGCTGGTTTTACACCAGATGCCTTTCCTGACACAACCCTCTATGGTGTTAGGAGCTTGTGACCCCACATGGGATTGAACCAGGGACCTTTTGCTTGGAAGGTGAATGTGTGAACCACTACGCTACCAGGGGCATTAGACAGACTATGGCCAACTAAAAGATCTAAATATTCTAATGTCAGCACACAGAACTCCTTTAAAGTGATGTCAGTGATGTGTGCACATGGCTGTTAGGAGCAGCCCCATCACTCTGTTAGCCTGCTTTCACCTGAGGCTTGGACCTGGTTCATGTCCTCAGGAGTGTCCTCCTCTAAAACAAGAACATCAGTGATAATGACTTCAAAATGTTAGAAACCAGTGTTTAAAACAAATTATGCTTGATTTAGGTCTTTAGGACAAAAGTAGTGGGTCACATGAACATAACATCAGGCATTAGTATGGACTTGGTCCCCCTTTTGCCGTTGGAACAGCGTCCATTCTTCTGGGAAGGCTTTCTACAAGACAAAAAAAAGAGCCCAGAGAGCCTTTTGGCCTCTGAGGTACTGGACTCTTATTTAACTCCCAAAGTCTCGTCGGCAAGATTCAGGAACTCAAAAAGGCTTTGATGTAACAGCAAAAACAGACAAAGATGTGGGCTTCCAGAAACCCCAGGCAGCGAAGCATGGTGTCAGTTAGCAGGTCAAAAGGCAAAAAGCTCCAGGGAATTCTTCTCTCCACACTTTATACCCTCTGCAGGGTCTCAGATACCCCTCACCATTTTGACTTCCAAATCTGACATCAATATAGTTTTGCTTTTGCGCTCTCAGTCACAGCGTTGGCATCTATGGTCTGGAGTCCACGATTAGCCTGGAGACTAATCAGCTGGATGATTGTGTGTAGTCTCCATGAATGGGTGTGGCACAGGTGGAGTTGGACCAGCACACCTGATTCCCATATGCATCGCCGACAGTAGTTAAGTCTGGCTGTTCTTTCCATGCTCCACTGTAATATTAGCTACAGTAAGTGTAGTAAACAGGCCACATCTGGCTTATTTTGCTCAGATCATTTTACTCCTGTAGGTTAACTCACCCTTGTTCTCTGCTGCTCTCTCTAGTACCTGCCCAGACTCCTCTAAGAGCCCTGTTCTTTTAGCAGAGAATCTCTTTCTCTTTCTCTTTGTAGGTACACAACAGAGAGCACAACAGATTCCAAGACATATCATTCCTGACTGGGCCTGCCCAGTGCATGCTGCGACTGTAAACTGATATCACTTTATCTTCTGATCTGACCTTTAACGTTTTCAATGCTTCTGCTGTAAGCTGCAGTTGTGTACGTTTTTCAGTTTATCATGGTCATGTCACTGCAGGTTAGGAAGTGAAAATGCTTTGCTCTTTTATTGCCCAAAGCTGCTCTGTTGGGACTGAGATCTGCTGACTGTGGAGGACATCTGAGGACAGTGAACTCATGGCGATGTTTGAGATGATCTGAGCTTTGTGACATGGCGTGTCATCCTGCTGGAAGCAGCCATCAGAAGATGGTCCACTGTGGTCATGAAGGGATGGACACGGTCAGCAGCAGTACTCAGGCAGGCTGTGGCTTTAAACCATGCTCAGTAATGAGCTGAACAAAGTGCGCCAACGAAATATCGCCACACCATCACACCACCAGCCTGAGCTGTTACTACAAGGCAGGATGGATCCATGCTTTTTACGCCAAATTCTGAACAGAGTACTGTCTGAATGTTAGAGCAGCCTCATCAGGCAGCGTTTTTCAGCATTTAGTTGTCCACCCGTGGTGAGCCTTTACAGACAAAAGTGTACTCAGACCTGACCGTCTGGCACCAACAAACATGCCACCTTCAAAGTCACCTTTCTTCTCCATTCTGATGCTCAGTTTGAACTTCAGTGCTCCACCTCGACCATCTCCACCTGCCTAAATGCACTGAATTAGATATTCGTGTTAAGGAGCAGTTGAACAGATTTACCTACTGAAGTGGCTGGTGATTGTATGTTGCCATTTAAGCAAAAGAAAACATTCTTTTTCTTTCAAAAGTAACTCACGAAAAGGCAAAAGTGAGAGTAAGAAAGCAAAAGAAGCCGCTGCAGGTGGTGAGGATGCCTTCAGGTATAGTACTGTTAGATTGTGTCACCAGTTTTGGCAGACAAAAAGAAATTACATAAATGTAAAATGAAACCTGTCTCTATACTGCAAATATGTTTTCAGTTTGGTGGTGAACGTTCTAATACATGAATGTGTGAGAGTTCTGAGCATGATGAGGGTTGGGTGTGAGAAGAAATGAGAGTAAGGAGAGTTCAGCTTACAAAGGTCAGATGGTGATCGCTGCTGGTTTCTGACTGTTATCTGCTGCATGCCTGCGAGATGTTTGTGAACGCAAACAGAACCTGCTGGGATCTGTTTCTTCAGGTGTGCTGTATGAGTGTCTGTATGATCGAATCGGGAACACAGAATCAGAGCACGTAGAAGCTGCCTTCACGCGCCGAGAGTACCTGCAGCAACTCGTCCAAGCTGAAGTCAGTTGCCTTCAGGAGAGCGAGACGTCGCAGTCGCTGAGAGATGGGGAAGGCTTGGTTTGCAGTTTGGAGCATTTTAGTTGTTTTTCAGGTAAGACTTAGTCTTATATAAGTCATGCGTACCATGATGTTAGTTACTCATAAAAGTGGACCATTTTCATTTTCTAACTCAACACAATGACAAGAATGAATTCTAAATCATTTCAAAGGCTAAATATGGAAAATGTACATTTTCAGTTTGTCACATTCATATGTAAATCACAGCATGAGATGTAAAACCCCTGTTTTGAAAGAGTGTAAAATATACTGTAAGTATAAAATGTAAATACAAACAGACTGAACTATATGGCAGATCTTTTCAACAGAAGAAAGCATGTCACATGCTGACATGGTCAATGTGCTTTTCTTTTTTCTTTTACTTTTTATTTTAGTAACTGCTCATCTGCCAGCAATGCACTTCAGAACAGCTGAGATGGCATTTTTTCCCTCTTCATGTGGGACTGCACAGCATTTTTATGTCTTGTCCTCTCGTCCCACAGCATTGGAACAATGTCCCGCGTTTTGTTTGCCTCTAGTTTTCATGCCATCATGGGTCTCCAGCTTCTGCTGCCTACGCTGCACCCAAAGGTCATAAATTTCAAGTCAGCACAAAGTCACAAGTTCCGCTGATTTTGTTGGAATATGAGGGAAACTACCTCAAATCAAAGGCAAGAGTAGTTGGATCAAACTGGGTTGAAGGTGATTCATTTTTCATGCTTGTGCCAGTTATTTGTGAGCCTTACAAGAAACCCGGAGCTCAAAAAGATGTTGACATCAGTGGTGATTTGAGACCCTTTTAGGGGGTGTTCAAGGACCTCTAAAATAACAATAGTAATAGCAAGGCATTTTATTAATGTTTTCTGATGCTGTTATACAGTATAGTGCAGTTCTGAGCTCTTCCCAGTTGCATGGACTTCAGGACAGGACTCATCTAAACGTGTTGAGTCTGTGCAATAGAGAGACGGCTGGTATGAACTTGAAAACTTCATTTAAAATCAAACATCTTACCAGTTTACCTGAATACTGCTACTTTACCTGCTTGACTGCCCCCATGTGGTCACGAGAATAAAACAATGTTCCCTACATTTCTCTTTGCTACAAATTGTTGTTTAACTTTGGAAAATTGATCATGATTGAAGGTTTGCCTCAGGTTTCATTAACTAACTAAAGGATCCACCATGAAACAGGTTGATGTTGAAATCTGTAATTATTCATTCTGAATCATTAGACACTACAATAGACCATCCAACTAATTAGGTCCCTTTTAAAAGTAATATTGCAATGTGAACCTAACTGAAGAGGTAAAAGCATATTCCATATTTTTATTACAGCTATTTTTCATTTTACTAAAAGTAATGTATCAAGTATCGTTTCATTATGCAACATTCTGATTGGGGGCTAAGCCCCCTAAATATATGATCCTAGAATCACCCCTGGCTGATGGATACTTCCCCACTGATCCCCAAATGATGATGATATGATAAAAAGGAGCTACATGAGAACATGGGAACAGTAGGCGTGGGTTTTCGTTGTTCGTTGTTATATTTACTTATTGAGTGAGTTGGGAAGGTTGCATTCATATGTCCTTTGCATGCTAGACCCCCCTCAGGATAAGTCAGTGTTCCACATTGTTGGATCTGGTTGCCCTAGTTGCACCACTTGTTCCTGTAACAACACTCTGTCCTTGAAAACTACAGAGAGCAGTTGCTTTAATTTTGAAAGGCAAAACTATCCCAATTCATACTTGATTAAAAAAAAATCCGCTGCTTGAGCCCTCTGTTGTTGCATTTTTCCATTTTGTCTCCACCCCCAACCAGTTGGGGCAGACGACTGCCCCGCCCCTTATTTCTTTATGTTTTGTTTCCAAGGAGCCAAACTTTCTCGCAATCTTTGAACCTCACGACCGGAATGTGGATCGAACAGTAAACGCCGCTGTCTGTCCACCACAACAGACCAGTGCAGAACCCAGGTTCCTGTCAGTGATCTCCTTCCTCCACTCATGCACAAATCCCTGAGATACTTGAGGAGGAACCTGAAGTGGGAACTTCAGGGCTGAACGCTCAGTCTGTATGTGAACCAAGGTCTTGCTACAGCTGCGGTAAAGGTGGTACTAATCTCAGTTCAATGAGGAGAGGTCATTAGTAGAACATTTTTCATTGATACACAGAGATAAAGTGATTAAATATTTTGCATTTAGACTCTGATGAAGCAACGTACCAGAGAGGAGTCCAGCAATAGGAAGCAGGCCAGGACCCCCCAGGAGTCCGGACGCTGAAGGTGGAGGTGAAGCAGGCAGAGATGGGATGAGGATCTGAGTGATCAGGGTGAGGTGGAGATTTGTCAGGTGGCACAAATGAGAGTCTGCAGAATGACAGAAGAGCACTGAGGTTTAAAGCACACAGAAGTGATTGGGAGAGATGACAGCGTGGGAAAGCAGGAGTGATACAAAGACTCGCCACTGATGAGTGAATCTGAATCCACAGAGAGAAACCCCTACCAAGGCACTTTTTGAAGACATGTTTCCATCATTTGGAGTCATTAAATCATGACTATGACTTTCTTCTGTCCTAGGCTCCATTTTCAGCGACTGCTGAGGAGTCAACATGCACACCTGGATTTGAGTCAGATAAGCTGATTTTCACTGTGACTAGAAGGTACCTGAGACAGGACACAACTCTGGGCAAAGGTAAGAACAATCCAGGAAGCTGAAGTGTAGTCTAGTGGTTAGTGATGGTCAGACTGAAATAAGCAGGAATATGGGTTTGTTAATAACTGGTCTTTGTTCTGAGGCCATAATGAGGGTCAACAGCATTCATCCAGCTGGAAAAGGTGCTACTGTTTTATTCACATCTGGTTTGTCATTCAGGTAAGGTGAGCTCAGAAGATCTAGGACAATAAAATGTATAAAATGTATAGAGTGGTTTGCAACAGTATTCGCTGCCCTTGGAATTTTTCCTATTTTTTTTCTTTTTTGTGCGTTACAACTTGTAATTTAAATTGATTTTTTACAGTTTATGTAAAGGACCTACACAAAATGGTCCAAATTGGTGAAGTAAAATGAAGCAAAAGTATTTTTAAAAAATCTAAGAAATAAAAAACAAAAATTGGTGTGTGCATATGTATTCAACCTCCCCAGAACCAATACTTTGGAGACCCTCCTTTTGCAGCAGTTCCAGCTGTAAGTCTCTTAGGGTATGTCTCTGTGAGCTTGGCACATCTAGTCACTGAGATTTTTTTCTTCAAAGCTAAACTGCTCCAGCTCCTTCAGGTCGGATGGGTTCTGCTGGTGTTCAGCAATCTTTAAGTCATGCCTCAGTTGGATTGAGGTCTGGGTTTTGACTAGCCCATTCCAACATGTAACATGTTTACCCTTAAACAGCTGTAGTGTTGCTTTAGCATGCCTAGGTATGCTTAGGGTCATTTTCTTACTGGAAGGTGAACCTCCCAGTTTTCCTCATGAATTTCCCTGTATTTAGCACCATCCATCATTCTGCTGCTGCAGTTTTAGTGTTAGGTTGCTTTGGTGGCCCTCCCATGTTGAAAGTGGTGTTTTAATAAAGCTTTAATTGGTCCTGGCCAGTTTCCCAGTCCCTGCCCATGAAAAACATCCTCACAGCATGATGCTGCCACCACCATGCTTGACAGTGGGGACAGTGTTCTTGGGGTGATGAGGTGTTGATTTTTTTTGAAGGCCAAAAAGTTCAGTTTTACTTTTATCTGACCAGAGGTTCTTCTTCCATATGTTCATACAGTATGTTTGGGAAGTCTTTTGGCCAACTCTAAACTTCTTCTTCTTCTTCTTCTTCTTCTTCTTCCTCTCTCAGCTGCTCCCATTAGGGGTCACCACAGCAGATCATCTGCCTCTATCTCACCCTATCCCTTGCATCCTCTTCCCTCACACCAACCCTCTGCATGTCCTCCTTCACTACATCCATCAATCTTCTCTGTGGTCTTCCTCGTCTCCTCCTGCCTGGCAGCTCCATCTTCAACATCCTTTGTCCAATATATCCACTAAACTCAAAGATGGCGGCGCGGCGATAGCATGCAGCGTCCACTTCAGGAGCCACAATGGTGCTTATATTCCCATTATATCCGTGTAATTACCCTGGATTAGCGCCCGACTCTCAAGTGCATGGACATCAAAGACAGCGGTGTCCATGTTTACAACCGCCAGACCATACTCCAGCTAAGAGACCATGCAGCCACTCACCTT
>VUQH01076538.1:4198-34693 GCA_015106775.1 Etroplus canarensis
AACACCTTCTTCCAGCCGCGCGCTACCGCCGCACCACCACTCCGGAACCAAGGTGGTGCTTGTACCCCTGTGATTGTCCCTGTTTTGACCCGGTTTTGACCCAGTATTCAGGTGTTCTGGTGTGTGGACGCCGGGACAGTGGAGTTCGTGTTCAAAAGTCGGAGGTTCGAGGACGACCAGACGCCGTCGTAGCTCCATCCACAGATGGTGCTAACTGGTTGTTTTTCATGACCTGCCGGGCAGCGTCCGGGAAACCAAAGTTTTTGGGTTCCGGGGGGAGTATCGTCGCAGGGCTGATGCTGGCGGGCGGGGTGTTGTGCTGGGCCGGAGGAGGGCCCTGGCCGGCTGGATTACCCTTGTATGGGGCACCGGGTCCTGGGGGAACGCTATTTCATTTCACTGTGTATTTATATGTAGTTGAAAAGACAATAAAGAAATCTAATCTAATCTAATATTACACGTTATCCAAAATTAGTTTGAATTTTTCCATTGTGTTCTTGTTCTAAGTTGGTTAAATTATTAATATATATGTTACTGATTATGTTTTATTGTTCTTTTTGTTTTGTAGTGGATTGAAAAAATATTTAACCTTTACGAGCAGTAATGGAAAAAATCATGTGTAACACAAACTCCCTGAAAATTAATCTTAAATGCTTATTTTCTCCAATCTGAATATTAGCAAGCGAAGTTCTTTGAAAATAACAGTTATCATTGCTGCTGCTGTTTCAGGCCAGGGTCAGAGCTAGTTCAGAATGGTGGTGGTTCTACAGTGGGTTGCACTGTCACCTCACAGCAAGAGTGTCCAGGTTCGAATCCAACGGCCGGTGGGCTTGGGTCCCTCCGTGTGAAGTTTGCACGTTCTCCCCGTGCTTGCTGGGTTCTCTCTCACCCCCAACCCAGAACTCGATACGCAGGAGAAGATGAACGGATTAACTTAAACTGCTTTAGATTATGTTTACCAGCAGAAAGTAAAAAAATACAAACAAGGTTCTCCACAAATAAAGTTTGATTGTACGTTAGGGCTCCTTCTAAAGACAGCACGCTCTGAAGTGTCACAGAGACAAAGACGTGACGCTACCTTCATTACAGACTCTTCTGCCGGCTGATGTTAGAACGAGCTGCTAATCTAGGCGGTGCATCATTTGTGTCTAATTAGTGGTAATACTCTCTAATTGTCAGGAGCCATCTGTCCCTTCTGTCGCGCTAAAGGTAAGTGTTAGAACCCCAAACAACAACTTCAACAACTTAGTGCTCATTATCGTCAGTAAAGGAAAACACACACATGCTAAAAGAAATTAAATATGATTATAAAGACAATCTTCCTTTCTAAAATAGTGAAGCTGTGAGAAAACATATTAAAAGCTGAAACTGAGGCATGTTTGATTTTTATTTATTGTTTTTATAAAGACAGTAAGTATGAGCTGACATCTCTGACTCTTGCCAAGAGAAGTTTGCATTTTTCATTACATCACAAATCATTCGATTTGGAGCAAATCTGAGTCTGTGAATAAAGTTATGAATAATATTTGATGTCTGTATTTAACACTCAGTCTGTACAAGAAAGACATTACAGAGGGCCACAATATCAGATCAGAGCAAAAGTGCTGAAAACCACAAAGAAAAGGGATTTAACATGTAAACAGCTGCAGTACTGTGCAAAAGTTTTGAGCCACACCTTGATTCTTTATATTTTACAAGGGAGATGGGAAATAGGAGCAACAGTTTATGAAAACATGTATAGGCACAAATGGAAGTACTGTACAAAAAAAAAAAAACGGAGGCAAACAACTTTAACCTGCCTGCTTTGAGCACCTTTTTTCTTCAGCACAGCCTGAATTCTCTCAGGTCGTCTTCAGGAATAAGTTCTCCAGGCTTCTTGAAGAACATTCCAGAGCTCTTCTTTGGATGTTCTTTGGATGAGGTCCGGGCTCCGGGGAGGCCGATCCCACGACTGATGTTGCTCCATTGTGTGTTTTTCTATCCAGGTAGGCTTTTACTGCATTGGCAGTGTGTTTGGGATCATTGTGGTGCTGAAACATGAAGCTGCTGCCCGTCAGATGCTTTCCAGGTGGTGGATTAACATCTGATGGTACTTTAATGCAATCATAGTTCCAGCAGTGTCGACATGATCACCAATATCGCTGTCTGAAATGCAGCCCATAACCCTGGCAGAGCCTCCACCGTGTTTTACAGACGGATGAAGACGCTCAATGTTGGACCTCTCTCCTGACCTCCACCATACATTTTGGAGACCATTTGACTTCAAATTTGGATTCATCGCTCCATCAGACCTGCTGCCACTGATTTTCAGTCCAGTTCTTGTCATTTGTCGTACCTCAGCCTTTGCTTCCTGTTTCCCTTCCTTACAAATGTCTTCTTGAGAGCCACCCTTCCACTGAGATCATTTCTGAGGAGGCCTCAATGAACAGCAGATGGATGAACTGAAGAGCCAGATGCATCTGCCAGCTCCTGGTCTTTGAGAAGCTGTTACAGCTGTTACAGCAGGTCTTTGCTGCATTTATTTTCCCCTCATTTTGTAAGGAATTTACTTTCAGATACTGTTCATCTGTTGCAGAGAGCGTTTCAGGCCAGTCACTTCTTTTGTCCTCTACTTGTCCAGCTTCCTCAGATTTTTTAAGGACACGCTACACACCATGCTGAGATACGGCACATTTTTTACTGGAAATCTAAATTTAAAATCGGTAATTTACTAAGTTGTCTGTTATGCATAGACGCAGCCCTGGTTCATCCCTCGTATTTGGTGCTCTTTACGCTTGAACGATTCATAGGTCGGTGCTAATCAGCTTAACCAGAAAAAATGCTGTCCTTAAGCAGCAAATGATCAAGTCTGAACCTTTGAACTGGATTAAAAATGAAAAACCTTCAGAAAGGCTGGAGAACACGTTCAACAATTACGAGAAATTGTAGCTCTGTGGACGCAAAATATAAAGAAATGGAGACATGCGGACTGGCTCCAGACTTTTGCACCGTACTGTAGCAGTCTGTGACCCAAGGTCAGATCCCGAATGAAGGGGAGAATCTGCTGTTGCACAGCTGAGACTTTCACACAGTACAGTGGTTAAACGTATCTTTGCCATGCAGGGTTGCTTGTGTCGCTGAAGCACTCAGTCAATCAGACAAAAATACATTTTAGCCATTTGGTTTAAAAAGTCCTCGTCACATCAGAAAGCTTGACCACATTCGACGGCCTGCACTGCACTGACCATCGGTGTTACAGTGGTTAGCACTGTCGCCTCACAGCAACAAGGTTCCTGACTCAAACCCCGCTAACGTCCAGTCAACCTGACAACATGAAGATGATGTGATTACAGAACCTCCTCTACTGTACAAAGCATCTTACAAAATATTATTTTTTACATCTTTGTTGGATTATTAATGAGGAAAAATAGAAGGCAATATTACAGACTTGCAAAAATATAGCCCCACAGGGGTTTTAAAGACTCTGAACTCTGCTTTACAGGACATTAACAGTACATGAAATTAGCAAACTACAGTATAATATCACATCATCAGTTCGTTTGGGTTTCCTTCAGGTACTCCTCCCACAGCCTCCCACAGCCTCCCCCTTTGGGGAGAATACAAGGGATCAGCCGAAGGTGCAAATCTCATTTAAGGTTAACAATAAAAGTCTTCATATCAAATTAGAATCAACACAAAAAAAGGATTAAAGAGTTCTGCTTCTAGACAGATTACACCCAGATGAACTACTGACCACCTCAGGATGGAATACTGGCAGTGATGCTCCTTGACATGTTGCTGGACCAGAGCACCAGTAAGCTTTGCGACTGCATTTTGCATCTTGGTAACACTACCAGGTGGACCACAGTCGTCCAGTCTTGGAACAGAATCTCTTTCAGCTAAATTAAAGTCATAAATTCTTCAGCTCTTGTTCAAAAAAGCCTGTGTCTCCACCAGATGTCCTGTTCCTTCAGTGGTTATGTCTCTCCAGGCTTTTACTAATGTGTCTTTTTTATGAGTTAAGAACCGTTAAACGCAGCCAGTCCAAAGCCTTCCATTCTGCCCCCTGATGAGGTGACAGCGTGTTTTGGATAACTGTCCTGCCGCATAAGAAGGTTCTTCCTGATTTGGTTCTGAAGCATTTCTTCTCAAATGGGCAGACCGCATGTCTCTGTAGACCTCTGTGTTCATTCTGCTGCTGCCTTCATGAGCTTCATCCTCGATAAAAATGACCGAGCCTGTTCCAGAAGCAGTCCTGCAACCCGAAGCCCTGACACAGCCTCCACCATGCTTCACAGGTGAACTTGTATGTTTAGGATCATGAGCAGATTCCTTCCTTCTCCATACTTTGGCCTTTCCATCACTTTGGTAGAGGTTCACCTTTGGCTCATCAGAACATAAAGCTTTGTTCCAAACTGTTGCGGCTTATCTCTGCCCTTCATTTGCAAATTGTAACCTGGCTTCCTGATGTTTCCTGCTGGTGAACGGCTTGCATCTTGCAGTATGACCTCTGTGCTCTTGGTTTCTAAGACTCCTGCAAACAGTTCACTGTGATGTTCCCTCTGCTCTTTGGAGGTTGTTCATGATGTTCCTTGGACGGCCAGCCTGTTCTTCAGCACACCAGACATTCCAAATTGAGGTACTTTCTTTGCTTAATGGTTTTGAAACTCCTCTGATGGATTTTCCGCCTTCTTCTCAGCTTCAGAGTGACATGCTTTTGTCCCATAGACAGCTCTCTGGTCTTCATGTTGGTCTTCACAGGTGAAAGCCAAAGCCAGGGCTACTGAATGATTAAACCATGATATGATACACCTGGCTAAGAAGAAACACTAGCTTCTTGTCAGGTATCAATACTTATGGAGGAGACGGTATAAAAACCTGCAAAAATATATTGTTTCTGAGCTCCTGTCTCACGCATACGAAGTCACGTGAAAACAGCAGCAGCTGGCTGGTGAACATCTCACTGAGGTGCTGTATCACATCCAGAACAATAGAAACGGACGCACAAAACCTCATTTGCTGTTTTGATCATTTTAGCAAAGAACGCTGTCTTACAGAGGGCTTTAAAATCCCTTATGTGAGCTAAACTGGTTTGACATCTGGCGAACGTGAAGGCCAACAGCACACGATGAACAAATTACAAGCCAGTGTGAGGTGTTTAGCATCTAAAAAGCAAAGCAGCAGAGGAAGCAGGGCCTCCACTCCCCATCTGTCCCGATGCTTTTAAAGGCTCATTTCCTTGTCCAAATCACCTCAGTGCAACTAAATAAAGGGATTTTTCCCTGCACTTCCGAACTTGAGTCGGGTCTGATTTTACTGGCCTGCAGCGCAGAGGAAAATCGCACGTCATTTAAGTCAAGGCAAACGACTGTGAAAATGAGCGATCGCACAGGATAGTTCGTTTTTCTTAAGTTGCTGGGAAGTGCTCCGGTGCTGCCTGTGAGTCTGAGATTGCCGTAACAACCTCAACTTTACTGCAGCGTGCGGCAAAGAGTGAGGGAGAGACAGTGGAGGGCAGAGATACTGGGTCAGTATTTGCTCGTCTACATAGGGATTAAGATAATCATGAATAATCTGGACTGCACACATGGGTGAACAGCCCAGCACCCACACACACACACACACACACACACACACACACACACACACACTCATATTCAGGAGCAGATGTACAGTTTGTGCCTCGTCAGCTTCAAACCGCAGACAAACAACTGGATTCCATTACAAATTATACAGCCAACGTGGGAGTTTAAACTTTATTTTTTAATTTCATATGATTGCTCATGATAAAATCCCCCATGTGTACATATTTTAACTCATCAAAAATGGTAAAGTCAATTACACTGTTTCAAAATCAGGTTTCTGTGAAGATCACTGTTCAGTCAGCATATATGGACAAAAGTATTGGGCCACTCCTCCGTTCAGACCCACAGATGTATGAAATCGAGCGCCTGCCTTTGGAAACATTTGTGAAAGAACGGCTCGTGTACTTTAACAGGACGATGCCATTACAACATGTCTCTTTTTTCTTTTAATTTTCTACCCTCCTGGATATTCCACCCTCAACTCTGAGGGCAATTATTACAAAGTGGAAAAGTTTAGAAACCACAGCAAGTCAGCCACAAAGTGCCAGACCAAGCGAAGTTAGAGAGCGGGGCTGCCGAGTAGTGGGGTTACATAGTGTGGAAAAGTCGTCAAGTGCTCCAAACCTCCTCTGGCAGTGACACTGGCACAGAAACTGTGAACGCTACATGGCACGACGCCAAGCGTTGGATGAGTCGCGTGAAACACGCTGCCGCTGGACTCGGGAGCGTTACTTGCCTGACAGAATTGTGCCACCTGTAAAGTGTGGTGGAGGAGGGGTAATGCTATTAGCCGGAACTCATTTGGACATTACTTTGACATATGGGAACCTTTCTCAGTAGGACAATGTGTCCACTGCAAAAACAGTTCGAGAATGGCTTACCAAACAAAGCAAACTGCATCAGCATGCTGATCCACAGAGACCCCGACACACAGGATCTGCTGGATCTGCTGCCAGCTTCCCAAAGCCAGACACCACAGGACGACCGGAGAGGTCCTGGCTTCATTCCATGATGGGTCCAAGGTTAGCTTCTTACCTTGGAATCTGCCAACTTCCTGTCAAAATCTATGTAAAAGTAATTTTATATCGCTCATTCGTTACCGGAACCCAGTTATTTATCCCAGTTTTCTCAGGCTACATAAATATGTATTCCAACAACAATCCTATGACTGTATCTGAGCTGAGTCAGCGTTTACACAGAGCCTCGACCTCAACGTCACTGAACACCTCTGGGATAAATTACCACAGACACTGGGAGCCAGGAACTCTTATCCAATATTAATGTCTGACCTCATAAATGCACTTCTGGAGAAATGGACCAAAATTGCACGCCTTACATCATTAATGCCAGGCTGTGGAGTGGTGAACCACACTTCTCTATCTGGCAGTCTCATGGACGAGGCCAGGAGAACGTTACTTGTCTGAGTGTAAAGTTTGGTGGAGGAGGGATAATGATATGGGGTTGTTTTTCTGGCTTTGGCATGGACCCCTTAGTTCAACTGGAGGTAAATCTTCATGCTTCAGCTTAAGACATTTGGGACAACTCTGTGCTTCCAACTTTGTGGGAACAGTTTGGGGAAGAACTTTATCTGCTCCAGCATGACTGCGCCCCAGTGCACAAAGCAGGCTTCATAAAGACATGGTTGGATGAGTTTGATGTGGAAGAACTTGACTGGCCCACGCAGAGCCCTGACCTCAACCCTACTGAACACCTTGGGGATGAACTAAAACAGAGATTATGAGCCAGGCCCTCTCATCCAACATCAGTGTCTGACCTCACAAACGCTCTTCTTAATGAATGGACAAAAATTCCCAAAGACAGAAAATATAGAAATCCTTCCCAAAAGAGTGGAAGCTGTAACAGCTTCTCAGCTTCTCTCCTGTATGTGTAAATGTGGAGGTGGTCCAATAATTTTGTCCGTATATTACAAACTGACCCTCAAATTTTCCCCTTATAAAAACATAAAGTTATGCTGATCATGTCAGTAAACCAGGTTATTACCCTATTATCAGCCACCAGGAACCCCTGCTGGGCCCGCGACACAGTCCTCGTTCTTGACCAGCCCTTATCCAGCTTAGACATCACAACACCGGGAATAATCCTTCAGTTTATGAAGATTACAATCCAGATCAATCCTCTTAGGAGCAGCAACTCTTGTGAATTGTGCACGGCTGGATGGAGGGAGGGACAATGGACACCTCGTCATGGCATTGTCCTCTGGCCGGAGGAGCTAAAAATGAATGTGAGCGCTGCAAATCGTGGTCCCACAGGACAGCTGAAACCCACTCGCTTAGACGAGCGTCTTACGTTTGACCTACATTTGCAAACTGACCCACAAATTGCACCTTCAAATGTACTTTGCCAGGCTTGGCGGCGTCACCACTAGGAAAGGCGCGTCGCTGTCATGACAAAGCTAATAACTGACGTTCCATTGGAAAAAAACCCCCTGCAGTTCCTGGAGCGGCCACTTGGCGTTTGCTCAAAAAGCAAATCAATGTTAAATAACTACATTTACAGCTTGGCGTGCCTGAAAAGCCTCCCACATTCACAAATGTGTGGTTTATGATTTTTTTAAGAGCTGTCACATGAAACTGACGTCTGTCTGCACATCCTCACACAATCCACAACGGATTCACTTTTTGACTGGAATCATCTGATCGCCATTTGCTACAGACTGTCCAAAAAGTTTGTGCCTCAGTTTTGACGAGCACATTTGTTCATTCATCTTTTTCTGCTCATCCAATTCAGGGCCACGGGGGGGCGCTGGAGTCTATCCCAGCTGTCATAGGGCGAAAGGCAGGGTGCACCCTGGACAGGTTGCCAGTCTGAGCCAACACAGAGAGACGGACCACCATTCGTGCTTAAGTTAGAATCGCCATTCATCTCGTCTTTGGACTGTGGGGGGAAGCCGGAGCGCCCGAGGAGAGCCCACGCAAGCACGGGGAGAACATGAGAACTCCACGCAGAGGGGCCAAGGCTGGCCGGCCGCTGGATTCGAGCCTGGACCCTTTAGCTGTGAGGCAACAGTGCTAACCACTGCACCGCCGTGCTGCCCAGAGGTAGCCAGTCATCAAATAATTCCATTGTAGACGTGCCAAAAGGTGCAAACAAGATGGAGAGCTGAACGCCGTAACTCATGAGCTCGCCTTGCTGTTTGAGCTGTTTGACTTGTCATCTGTTATTCCTCCATCTCGGCTGTACGGTCACCCTGCATTGCTTGACCCTAGCTGCCCTGGACTGCAGTCATGTGACTTTGTGGTTCTCCTCCTTAAATCTTACTGTCTCCTTGCAAACACAGAAAAAAACCCAGAAATATTTCCATGGAGAAACACCGCCGTTCTGAAAGAATTTAGGACTTTCATCACAGCTGTTTGATTTCACAGGCTTATTTAGCCTCTTGTCATATTTTATAATCTTCATCCTTCCTTGGCCTCCTTACTGTGATCCCTTGTAGGCTGCCATGTGCACAACAACAATCCAATGTTAATAACACATCAAATATGGATTAGTGTCAGCTATCACATCATCCTGCTACACGATGCACATATTGATAGAAAAATATAAAAAGGTTCTCCCAGGAAAGACGGACCATAAAATGCCCAATATCATGAGTCAGTACTTTAGAGGTAGCTTAACTTTTATTGGCTGCACTGATGTTGTTAAACTGAAGCTGTTCATAAACCACATGTGCTCATTTAATCTGTTAAAACTACACTTGTTAATGTATTTACTTTAACGACTCTCAGGTCAATCACGGGTAGTTAAAAGTGAACAGAACTTCCACGCGTTCATGTCTGTTGTTTTAATACCTCCGCCCTGACAGCATCCGCCATGTTGGCGCCGGTTACTGATCGCTCCTCGGCATGATGAGTTCAAAGCCCAGATGCAAAGTATCCTGCTGCTGTAGTAAATCATTTCAAATTAGACTTTAATATGTCATTATTATTTACTTTCTGATTGATTTTAAAAGAAAAATCTTAAACCAAAATTAGCTCCCCATGGTCGCCATGCCGACCCTAAAACGTATACCCCTGAAAAGCCCCAGTTTCTTTACGACGCTGACCTGACCCAACCCCACCTGACAGGATGTGAGGCTAGGTAACACAGTCAGTTTGTTTGTTCAAATGATTAACAACTAGCATATGCAACAGTGAAGCTGATTCCATAATATCCCCAAAATTTATTTCACCAATTCCAGTCATGGCAACAGCAGACAGCGAGGGCGGCAGGCACAACATGATGTCACCATGGAAATATGTGATCCCATGATCAGTTTGGCTTTTGTTTTGAGCAGATCGGATGAATTGTTGCAGAGGTATGACTAAAAATGTAAAAAAATGACAGAAAACGCCACCTGGTGGCTAATCTGTATTTTCATAATGGCTGAAAATGTAATCAGTTCTAGATCTCATGGAGGTCTATCCCTGTGCCAAAATTCAAAATCCTGCATCAAACTGTTTTTGCATTATTGCACTTGCTCGATGGATACGTGGTGGTGGTTCAAGTCTACGATCCCATGATGGATTTGGTTGTTGTTTCGCGCAGAGCAGATGAAAAGTCACAAAGCTCGGCACCGATTTCACGGGCAGCACCCGCACTGGCAATGGCCAGCAGGCCTGACAAGCTGTCACCATGAATGTGTTTGATCTCACCATCAATTCGGTTTTTATTTCGTGCAGATCAGATGAATCACCTGAAAATATTCGTAACAACTAAAGATGACACCACCTAGTGGCAAATCTGTATTTCCAAAATAGCTTAAAATATAATCAGTTCCAGATATTATGGACGTCTATCACTGTGCCAAAATTCAAAATCCTGTGTCAAATATGCTTTTGCGTTATCGCGATGACACAAAGTGATCACATCCCTGCTTTTCAGGGACAGAATTGAATGAAATGCTTCTCTGCTTGTGAGAAACGGTGGCTTAACACGAGTTATTAAAATCAGGTGACGGTTACACACATTTCCTCACCACAAACCAATCAGTTCTACTCTGAATGTTCACACTAACTGCTCAGTGCATTTAGTCATGGTCAAGAAGACCTGCTGAAGTTCAAAGCGAGCATCAGGAAGGAGAAAAAGGCAGTTAAACGGAGTATTTCACAAACTGCTGATCTACAGAGAAAGTTGCAAAAGATGAGAAAATATCCAGTGGGCGGCAGCTCTCTCTGAGGAGAATGGTCAGGCTGCAGTAACTCAAATAACAACTCTATACAACCAAGGTTTGAAGAAGAGCATCTCAAACCCTGAAGCAGCAAAGGGCCACACCTGCCTGGTCTGATGATTGATTGATTGGAATCAAACCAGGGAACTTTCGCTTCAAAGACGAATGCACAAACCACTACGCTACCGGGGACACTACCTGACAGCGAGTTCACTGTACTCAAATGGCCTCCACGGTCCCCAGATCACCACCGGCCACCACCTTCGGGATGTGGTGGGAAGAGAGATTGGCATCATAGATGTGCAGCTGACTATGTGTTGCTATAATGCCAATATAAACCAAAATCTCATTGAATTTATGCTATTAAGTCAGTTCTGAATGTTGTGTTCAAACCAAACGCTGCTGTTATGGTGGTGACGTCCATCACGTACGTAAAATCGACAAACACTCTACTATGGCTGCAGCGTTTCTTCATCACCTCTTACTACCTTCTGTCACATAATGACCTCACACTTTTATCGCCTTTGCATTTTCCTCTTAAGCCTCCATTTTTCTCTCGTCTGTAGTTCTAAACCACAACACAGAGCTTCCTGGGGTTCACAGCCTCAGTTCCCCGTCAGAAAACACCTTAGCTCGGGATACGTGGACGCTAACACACCGACGTCTGATGTGCTGGACGTGATCCAAGAGATGCCTGCCAAGTGTATCCACGGCACTGAGCTTTCAAGCCTCACACATAAACGCGCTTGTCATTAGCTGTGATCTTAGCCACACCATATGCTCAGCAGATCCAGCTAATTATTTAATATGGAGAGGCTGCAAGCATAGATAATGTCCTCAAATGCAACCATCAACTAGTACGTGTTGAAACCAAATCAAACCTCACATGACATGTTATCATACTAAATAACTGAGAATAAACTTCATGTTCAAGCAAAAGCAACACAAAAGAAATTACTAAAATAAACAGCAATTTGATTCTTCGTGCTCCTACTGACAAACTGTAACATCTCATCTGTAATCACTTCTAGGAAGATTTTTTTTTTTATCGTAATACTGGAACAAAAAGTGTAACAGCTGATGCATGGGATGCATGAAGAACATCATTTTCATATCTTGACACAGTCGGGGGGCAGAAAACAGGCAGCAGTGCTGTGGAGAGCAATAGTGAGAGGAGTTGAGGAGGAGTTGTTTGGTATATGGCATGAATCACAGAAGTGATGGGTGGAAAATGTTTGCTATCCCGAGAGGGATTAAACATCTCTTCCAGCATAGAGCGCATAGAGGCAATCGATGTTTTATAAGCTATCAGGCTCCCTTTATTACAGGCAGGAGTTTATATCAAGCATACATAGGGTATGCACTGTATGCATTGTTCAGCCCCCAGGTGAGGGAGTGATTTTTGTGCTTTTTATAAAGAAGAAAGTATCACCAACAGGGACGACGTCAACAGGCTGTTAAAGGCACGGCGTCTCTTTAATAATGTGTTCGCGGCTGGTTTAAAGAGAATAAACACCATTCGTCTGGCACTATAATCAAAGCTTAGCTAACAGATTTAAGTGTATACAGGGCCTCATTGTGTGGCTTAGCAACTGCTGGCAACTAGTCATTATTAAAGTGCGGTAGAGGTGACAGACTAAAGGCTTTGAAAGGAAGCTGCAGCACTTTTTATGATTATTTCTTAATGGAACAAAAAAAAAAAGACAAGCAGGTAGCTGAGGGATTCACATTTGAACACGATCCATTTTTCATGTTTCAACAGCAGACTAACGTCTGTACTGCGATAGCTTCGTAAAAGTATTGGAACAGCAAGGCCACTTGTTGGACAGCCAACCCAAAAACACAATGTTTTACCGGCTTTACCGGCAGAGGCATTAAAAAGACTGAAACTGTTCCAGAAGGAGCCATGTAAGCCCAAGCTGTGACACAACCTCCACCGTGCTTAAGTACTTGCATGTTTAGGATCCTGAGCAGATCCCTTCTTTCTCCACATGTTGGTCTTTCCATCTCTTGGCTAGAGGTTCAACTTTGTCTCATCTCTGTATTTTTTCCAATCTGACTTCCTGATTCCCCTGCTGATGGTTTGCATCTGGTCATGTGACCTCATATTGTTGCTCTCTAAGTCTCCTTAGTAACAGTGGAGTGTAATATTTCCACCCCTGCTCTTTGACGGTTGTTCATGATGTCACAGACTGTTGTTTAGATGTTTTCCTTTACTGATATCACTGTTTGTCTGCCATCAGCTGCTGTTGTTGTTGTTGTTGTCGTGCAGTGTGGAGGAATGTGGACCTAAATGCAGAACTCAGCAGGCAGACAGGGTAAAACTTACTGATAAAGTTCATGACTAAATCAAAGCCCAAACTGTCGAGGAGTTTGAAAGCCAGGAGCACTCACACGCAGTTAGCGAGATGACACGACACTGAACAACGGAAGGACGGGATGGACTAACAGGGACGTGGCAACAGGTGGGAACGGGGCACAGCTGAAACTAATCAGGGCAATGACATACAGGAAGTCAAGCTCAAGCTAACAACAAATAATAAAACATACACAGACTCTGTGAACAATAAACTAGAACTCAGCTGTAAACAGTAAATCAAAAGTGTTTCAGGAAAAGCCCATGAAGATAAAAGATGCATTCAGAGACCCCCGGCGGCATGGCAGTTCATGTCCCGAGTGTGACCATTTCTTTTCATTCTGCTGTTTGGTTAGGGTTAGCAACCAAACTTTCTTGGTTAGGTTTAAGAAAAGATCATTTTAAATTGTTAACCACGTGTTAAACAAGCTTATCGGTCAACAGGGTGAAGAGTTTTACCCCATCCAAAATACGCCTGGTTGTCTCCAAAGGGAGCCAGCTAGCTGCAACACCCATCTGATATTGTATGTCGAAATACAGTTAGTCAACATTATACTGGCATAGTGGTGCAGTGGTTTCACCATGTAGCAAAGTTTGAACCCCAGCTGGGGCCCTTCTGTGAGCTGTCTGCATGTTTACTCTGTCCTTGTGTGGTTTTCCTTTGGGTACGTCAGCTTCCTCCTAGAGTCCAAACACATGCACAAGAAGTGCTTCAAGTATAGAACAAAGGACTGAATGCTAATGCAGTTAAATGTGTCTTTGAGTGGTCAGTAAGACTATAAACGCTAAATAAACACAAGCACCAAATTACTGAGAGTCAGGTATTTAAGCTCACCGTGATCCGCTGTGGGCAGCCGAGACAAGAAGAAGATACAACAGTATGGCTGGACAGTCTTTAGTATGATGGTGCAACATTCTGAGTATAAATGCGAGCGACCTTAGGGGTCCTCGAAGTTTTAAACGTAATATCTTCAGGCTTTTCAAGAAATTTCAGCTTCAGCTCACCATTCACACCTACACATTTACATAAAGTTCCTCAGCTACAGCTCAGAAAACATCATGTCAAAAAGTTTGTTTTTCTTTGTGATGAAATCTTGGACTGGTGAAACAAGTCGTGCATTTTGATGCAACAGGAGGATACCAGCCTGTCTGCACAGCAAGGCTGAGATTAAAAAAAGCACCCTGAGTGGAGAAAGTACTGCAGCCCAGAGGTGGTTATGAAATCCAAGAATGTCGAGTCAAAACCACTACAGAAAGTTCATCTTGAGGTGTTTCGGGGGAAAACAAACTTCTGATGAGTCTCAAAAGCACAGCGGAGCACGCTTACAGTCTGAGACGGACGCTGTGTCTGATGCTAACAATCAATTAAAACACACAGCTGTTCAATTTATCTTTTTTTATTTCAGCACAGCTCCACTGCTGATCAGAGTGCTGTTTGAACATGATGTTTGATAATCGTGTGAGAACAAATTTTACTAGTCACACTTGCTCTCGCATGCCAGATCACCGTCCAGTTGGCAACTAAACTCGCATCATCCTCATTTGTTTTTGGCATTCATTTGTTTTGGACCCAAACTTCATTTGGTGGACTCGCTGGAACCAAAATACACGTGAACACAGACTGAATAGTACTTCTTCAGATGTTAGTTTCACCAAATACTTGCAGGGCTGATGTGATCTGACAGATGAGTACTGTTTTCTCATACATGCCATAAATATTAATTACTTTCATTAAAACTTGATGTAAAAACATTTGCAGTGATTGACAACAGAGGACTAAAGTAATGCTGAAACTAAATTAATGACAGTTCAAACATGCTGATGTTCAGTAGTTAAGTTTATTATGTTTAGCATTTTAGCATGCTAGCTTATGCTAATTAGCATATTCATTAAAATAGTCCTGCTTTTCTGTTTAGTCAATAACCAAAACAGTGGGCGGTTTAATATTGCTTGCTCTCATATTTATCATGCACTGGATAGTACTGTTTTAGTTTACATCTGCTGTCCTGCTGGGGCGTCTGTATGATATCTTTTTATCTGTGAGGCTTCCACAGTCCGAAGCTGCTACAGTTCAGCCTGGTATCATGAAAAGGTGAATGGATTAAGAAACAAATCACATAGCAGCTTTTTAAATTTGTTGAGTGGATAGTCCTCTCCGGGTTGGGGAGAGGGTCCCGCCCCAGGTGGAGGAGTTCAGGTACCTTGGGGTCTTATTAAAGAGTGAGGGGAGGATGGAGCGGGAGATCGACAGATGGATCGGAGCAGCATCTGCAGTAATGTGGACGTTGTACCAGTCTGCTGTGGTGAAGAGGGAGTTGAACTCTACCGGTCAGTCTATGTTCCTACCCTCGCCTATGGTCATGAACTTTGGGTAATGATGAAAGAATGAGATCATGAACACAAGTGGCCGAATGAGCTTTCTTGATAGGTTTGTTGGACTCACCCTTACAGAGATAGGGTGAGGAACTCAGTCATCCAGGAGCCAGGTGAGGTGGTTTGGGCATCTGATCAGGATGCCTCCTGGACGCCTCCCACTCAAGGTGTTTTGGGCACGTCCCTGTGGGAGGAGACCCCGAGGCAGACCTAGGACACACTGGAGAAACTATGTCTCCCAGCTGGCCTGGGAACATCTTAGTGTCCACCCTGAAGAGCTAGATGAGGTGGCTGGGGGAGAGGAAAGTCTGGGCTTCTCTGCTTGAACTGATGACCCCATGACCCGGACCCCATGTCAAACTAAGCAGATAAAAGCTCTACAGCTGATTTCAAGTATTGAAGCATTTGGTAGCTGTTCACTGAAACTCTCAATAAGGTCCACAGATGTGTTAATTCAAGTGAAGGAAGCCTCCAGAAGAAACCAGAATAAACCTACCACAGAGACAGCAAAAACTTTAGGAGCAGGCAGAACAACAATCTGGAACATTCTTAAGAAGACACTGGCCAGCTCAGCAACCACAAAAGACAACTAAAATGGACGAGCACAAGATCCTTTCTTGGTTAAGAAAACACTTCACAACATCTAAGGATGTCAAAAACACTCAAGGAGGTAGGTTCATCACTGACATAGTCTACAATCAGGAGATGCTTCAGGAATGTAAATGCAGAAGGTTTACAGTAAGGTGCATACCACTGGCTGCACTCAAATGCGGGAGAGCCAGATTAGATTTTACCAGAAAAGAGCTTAAAGACCCTGAACAGTTCTGGAAAAGTTCTTGTACTTGTGGCCATAAGAGAAAAGCATGGAGGAGGAAAGGAGCAGCTCATGATCCAAAGCATACCACATCATCAATCAAGCACGGTGGAGGTAATGTTATGGCGTGGGCATATATTGCTGCCGGTGGAAACGGGTCACTAGTGTTTATTGATGCTGTGACTGCTGATAGGAGTAGCAGGACGTGTACGGAGCCGTACTCTGCTCAGATTCAGCCAAATGATGCAAAACTGACTGGATGGTGCTTGGCAGTGCAAATGGATGATGACCCAAAGCAACCCAAGAGTTTCTCAACGTAAGGAAATGGGATATTCTTCAATGACCAAGCCAGCCACCTGATATAAAACTGGCTATTATTCCCAAACAATTACAATGCAAGTGTTTCATCAAACCCCTTGAATTAGAGCTGAAAGTTTGCACTTCCATCAGATTTTAACTTCCTAGTGTTTCCTGAACCCTTTGCCCTTTGAACCTCTTGCTGTCTAAGTCACACATGTCTACTGTACTCAACGTGATAAGTGAAGATCATTTCTGAAAATGTGATAATGTGCTTGCCTGGACGGAGACTGTTTTAATGTGGATGTAGCCTTGTAACTGACCGGCAACCGTGCCTCTCCACGCCACCGGCCGGGTTGCGCTCCAGCCCCCGGACAACCTTCAAGCATAACTGAGTATGGCACATAACTGGATGGATTTACGGTGGTGTTAGATTAAAAGTCACAGGATCACCAAAGTGATTACAGCTCAGCCCGAGGGGCCGGGACTAAATGGAACAAACTTCATGGGGAGAAAATAAGGGGGCCGCCAAAGTCACAGGCTTCATTCTGGTCCCAAAATGGATCAGGACTGCAATTCCGAGCAAATAACGAAGAACATTTTGGCTTTAATTTATTATTATTATCTCCTTAAAATCCATACCACCACAACTTTCAAACGCACCACTGTTGTAACACAGCATTCACCAAATAAATCATAGAACGTGACATGTCTGTTTTTCACCCTCTCTGCGACGCGCCAAATTGCAAAAGTATTGATTTCAAAAAGTAGAGATCTCTAATAAAGTTCATACATTTTTAAAGCAGACTGAATGTGTCAGTGTCAGATGATTAAAAGCAAAAACCTGAGCAAAGGGAAAAGCATGGGCGTTCAGCTGGCTGGGAACAGCAGCCTGACTCATTACTCTTAGTCACCGCCACAGTTTTCTTTATGAGAATGATGCTTTGCTGATTTTGCCTTTATTAAATATAATACAGCGCGGAGCGACAGTGCAGTTTCACTCCGTACTGCTTTAAAAACTATGTTAGTATTAATAGATCTGAGTGACATGCATGAGTCTCATGTTGGATTAGAAAATGTTGGCCAGAGTGTAAATATAGTAGTTTAATAGTATTCATTATAGTTGCACTACTTACCGGTTGTGGCTGTTCTGGTGATGCTGGTTTAATACGATGCTACTTTCCTAACATTTCAGTCCCCGTGACGTTTACCAGGATAACGTTTCATAGCGCTGGCAGCTGAGGAGGTGCACAGGCTGCAGAACTGGACCATGAGCTGCTTCGCAAGTTAAAAGTTCTGATGGGGAGGTCAATGTTGCCATGGAGATGAATTTAAAAAGTATTAGTACTGATTTAAGAAACACTGTAAATATATGCAAGACATATTACTAGCAACCCACTGGCTTTTTTTAAATGGGAATGCCTTCGTCTTTTATCCATAAATTTAAACTAGGGCAGAATTCTGCATGAAAACACCATTTATCACTTTGAGAGGTGGCGCTAAACTGAAGCGTTCCTTTTTTTTAAGGCTACAAAAAGTGAGACAGTCTTGCGCTGGAAGTGCTGATCGCTCTAAACCGGATTTTTTTGACCAGTGCCTTTGCGCACATTGGAAATATTAAAATTAGGACAAGCAGCGCAGCCTCCATGAGTCTCATGCAACAATAACATTTTATGGGATGTTTGTATCAGTTTTGTAAGCTTGGGCAGATGGTCTGAGGCATCTTAGCGTTAGCTTGGTCTTTTCCACTGCAACTCAGGATGCCAATGGTGGAAAAACCCTAGCTCAGCAAAAGTATTGGGTCTTAATCAGTGAAGTCCAGTGTTTCATTAAGTCCCACTGCCACATGAGTCGGCACTTACAAACATTAGTGAAAGAATGGGTGGTTCTAAAGAGCTCACTGGTACTGCGACAGGATGCCACCACTGCAACAAGTCAGCCGGTGACATTTCTTCCCTCCTAGATGTTCCACCATCAGCTGGAAGTGGGATTATTGCAATCTGATTGATGAGTATGGTGAATGCCAGGAGAACTTTGTGCTCCTGGCATTAAAGTTAGGAGGAGGAGGAATAATAATAAAAATGGTTGTTCCAGTGAAGGGGAATCTTAAGGCTTCAGCTTACCAAGAAATTTTGGACAATTCTATGCTTCCAACTTTGGGGAAGACCCTTTTCTGTTCCAGCCTGACTGAGCCCCAATGCACAAAGCAAGCGCTGTAAAGGCATGGTTGGATGAGTTTGCTGTGGAAGAACTTGACTGAACCATACAGAGCCCTGACCTCAACCCCATTCACCATCTTTGGGATGAACTAGAGCAACGATGGAGCACCACGCCCTCTCGTTTAATATCAGTGTCTGACCTCACAAATGTCATGTTCTCAGGTCTGGTTTTGGAGTTTTGTATTGAAGTTTTTGTGTTTGCTATTAAAGAGCTTTATTTGTTGTCATTGTTTTTGTGCTTTAAGTTTTGAGTCTTTATTTCATAGTGAGTTTGGTCCTTTGCAAATTTTAATCTTCAGTACCCATATGAACCATAAAAATGAAAGGTGTCACGTCTCACTCATTCTTCCAATGGACCCTGCCAGACACATCCCCCAACCCTCTGACAAAAATAACGCGTCTCAGTTTTGGGTCCCTCCTGTTACCACTGAAGCCTCTCTCTGCTGTCCCCTGTCCCTGACTTCTGTTTAAGTCTTTTTATTTAGGTCTGTGTTAGTGTCCCTAGATTATTTCCTGCTAACCACTGAGTTTTTGTGTTGCTACGGTGGCTCCTCTTGCCTCACAGCAAGAGGGTCACGGGTTCAAACCCATTCTCGATTCTCGCGATTCTCAACCTCAAGAGTTTATTTCCCGGTTAAAAAAAGGTAAATAATATGTTGAACTTTAGTTCTAGCTTTACTTCCTGTCATTTCCATCCCTCGTGGTCGCTTGCTCCTCCCAGTTTGTTGTTGCCTGTGATTAATTGTTCCCTCCTGTGTCCTGTCTGTCCTCACTGGTGTCCTGTTCCCCTAGTGGTGGGTAAATATAGCACTGCGTTTCATGATCACCTCTTTCTCAGTTTTAAGAAATTTAATAAGGACTCGGGGAGTTTTTCATTCAGTTTGGTTGTGTATTTTTTCCTGCTAATTAAGTCCTGAAATAGTTTTTTTAAAGACTAAAATGAAATTACTTGCCCCTAAGAGGATTTGTGCTTGTCATAAACTTAATCAGAAAAATGCTGATGGTTTGTAGATATTTTATTAATATAGTATTTTTATTGTATGCTGTATAACACTGTGCTGCAGTAACTGACTTTGGTTTTATTCAAGTTTATCCTTTGACAACGTTCTCATTCCTCCTTTTCCTTCTTACTGTAAATGAGCCTTTGCTCTCCGTTGACCTTGGGACCCAACCTGGGTGCTAACATTGCATTGTGAAATGTTAAAAAATACTTAAAAAGCTTCACAGAAAGAAAATAAATCCCTTCTTCTTAGTGGAATTTCTCAAGGCTGCAGGTTTTCTGCAAGGCCAGAACGAGAGGCAGTAAAATAAATTCCAATGAGAAGCATTTTGTCATTTTCTAATTTACAAACCTAAAAGAAACTAATTATTCTATCACGACAGTGTCAAAGCAATCAGAAAACTACAAGCACGGCTGCAGCTTATCCTGTCCTACACCTCCCTTGTTTTGATAAGGAGAAAAAAATGATCCCGTTTTTTTCATTAGAGCGAATTTCAACCATGCATAAAAGCCAGCCAGTGAAAAAGCAATATACATTAACTGGCATTGTTACTAATTTGTATGGAAACAAGACACTGCGCAGCGACACACTTCAACAGATCAAACAGCATTAGCATCCTGCGCCTCGTGCGTATCACAGTATTATCTTGCTGTCTCCACAGTGAGAAATCCATTCCAGATGCAGACCGAACAACACGGAGACGAGCTCGAGCAGTGACCCATGGCGGTGTATGACAGGAACATACTATAAACTATGGGATATGAGCACGGAGCGCAGAGTCAAAAGTGGACGACCAGCAGGGGAAATCTAATTACCTCATAAACGACCTGGTTGCATTTTAATATGGGAGCAGCAGAAAGATGACCAACAGATGCCAGGAGGGCTCCTTTAAAGGTTGTAAATCTCAGCAGCACAATGACACAGCACGCTGGCCCATTTACGTTCTCTTTTGTTGGTCTTTTAAACCTTTGTAACATTTTATCTCTTCAAACTGCAAGTAGGCAGCGTTAGCCCTAATCAATACACACCATGTGACATACACAACACACACTGCACAAGGCTCTGTAACTTCAAAACACCGTAGAAGTTTTCAAGGCAACACGGAGAACTTCCAGGAAGTTCTGGCAGTTTTACATTCCTGAGAAACCAAGAACCCCCCCGACAATACAGGTGGTGTAGAGGTTTACACATTCACCGTGCAAGCGAAAGGTCCCTGGCTGGAGTGTCTCGGTGTGCCATGGTGCGGTGTGGACCCAATATGCAGACTCGCGGAGACAGAAGGATAAACTCAAAAGGGCTTTATTAGCCAACTCACAAAAATACAAAAGTCCAAAAGGTGATCCTGGAGGTGCGGAAACCTCCAGGCAGGAATCCAAATGACACACCTGGGAGGAAGCCGGGGAGAGAACGAGAGGGAAAACGAGGACACATCCAGGGAAACAATCAGTATGACACGACAGAGACCAAACGGGAAGACAGGACTGAAATAGACAGAGACAGACCAATGAACAGGCAACAGGTGGAAGGGAACACAGCTGGAGACAATCAGGACAGGAAGTGCAGCAGGGAGCAGACAGGCTACCAACATACGATGGGACCTGATGCAGACAGAGACGGAGACCACTAGGGAAGAGCAAAGGCAGGGAACCAGGGAAAGAGGAGGAGGGATGAGATCCAAAAGAAAAGAACTAAAAGGGAACCATGACATGGAGTCCAAGTGGGGACACAAGCCCCTCTCACCATGGATGGTTGTGTCAGAAGGGCATCCGGTGTAAAAGCTCTGCCTAATTACCAGTGTGAATTAATTCGCTGTGGCGACACCTCAGAGAGAATACAAGGGAGCAGCCGAAGGTAAACCAAGATAGGAGGGATGAAAGAAAGAAAGAGGAAGTTACAAACCAGCACCCTCTTTTGTTAGTTCTTATATTTGCACATTTTTACATGCGCAGCACACAGCAGAACATGCAGTGTATTTGTAGGAGGTGCAGAACAAGGCAGCCAATTACAGGTGCACAAGGAACACCAGCACAGGTTCGGTGCTTTGCTCAAGGGCCGACACCTTCTCTGGTCTTCAGTCCCCCTCATATGTAGGAGTCCAGTACGGGGTCTTGATTCGAATAGGTCACCAGGTCCAGGTGGGTCTTGAGGCGGCGGCCTAGGCAACCATCTGGTTCCCGACCAAGTCCTCTGACGGACTGAGCGGCTGCCCTTTTAAGATCATCTCCGCTACGTAGGCGTACGGAAAAGAAGTATTAAGGCTGTATTTACCTCATTTTAAGACCTGCTAATGACCAGGTGACTTTTTGATCATGTTCTCACATATAAACCTTAGAATTAAAGGACTATAAAATCATCAGACTTTGCATTTTTACACATTTTAAGTTTGAGTTCTATAATTAAGTCTTCTACAATGAACAACCTTATGAACAACTGGCAGTGGCCAACAATGTGATTTATAAATACTAGAAAAGCAGTAAAATATATTTTAATGTCCAACTGTATCAGTTTTTTGTGTGTAGCTTACAGGGTTTTCCTACATAAAGTACATTTTAGTGCCAGCATCTGCCGACTTCACTGCCTGTAAACACCTGATAACTGCCAGGAATCAGTGTGGTTTGCAGACCTTCACTGGGTTGAAAATCCGGTTTTTTTCCTCAGTGTGATTCACGCGACTCACAAGTTAGATTCTTCCAATTTGTTTTGTTGAGCAAGTATTGATTATTAAAAAAAAACATTACCTGAGACTGCAAAGTGTAGTCACACATAAATATACATATACTGTTAGTATATGACTAGTATATGAACTCCCCAGCCACTTCATGAAGTATCCCTGTTCAAGTGCACATGAACATAGATAGCAAATCAGCCAATCACACGGCAGCATTTAGGTGTGTAGACACACTAAAAATGACAGGCTGAAAATCAAAGTGAGCATCTGAAAAAGGAGAAGAAAGACGATTAAACGACTTTGAATTTGTCATAGTCGGACTGAATGTTTCACAAACTGCTGTTCCACTGGGATTTACCCACACACTCGTTTTTAGTGAGGATGGTCTGGAAAAAGTGAAAATATCCAGTGAGCAGCAGCTCTCCAGGAGAAAATATCGTGTTGATGACAGAGGTCAGAGGTGAATGGCCAAACTGCTTTGAGCTGATATTAAAGAAAGAGCAGCTAAAATAAACCAAGGCAGGCAGAAGAGCATCTATGAACACATAAGACGTTGAACCTTAAAGCTGATGGGCCACAGCAGCAGAAGACCACACCAGGTACCACAGCAGCAGAAGACCACACTAAGTGCCACTGCAGCAGAAGACCACACTAAGTGCCACTGCAGCAGAAGACCACACTAGGTACCACTGCAGGTCACACAGACTCACTAAAACTGGACAACAGAAGATTGGAGAAATATCACCTGGTCTCTGAGTCTCAAATTCTGCTGCGTAGGGTCAGTGGTGACATTGGCTAACAGGGTGCTACATGCTACTGTTGGCTGAAGGAGATGGTCAACTGTGGTGACCTTAAAGGGACGAGTCGAAAGAAGGAGTTTTAAAGAGAAAAGAAACTTTGACATAAGCAAGTTTACAACAAAACAGATAAGAGATTTGTTTAATTAAAAAATGCAAAAAACAACTTTGGAAAAGCTATTTTAGGTCATCGTTAGCTGTGTTTGTCAGTTGCTAAGCTGCAGAACAAATATTACAGCTCCTTTTATTTAGGATGGGCATTTTTAACGTAACTTTAACAACTGGACTTTTCAATTGGATTTTATTGTACTGAATAAAAATATAAAGACAGAAACAAAGACAGAATGGTCAAAACTAAAGCAGTGGAGACTCAACAAACCTCAGTATCAATCAGACTTCAACGGCTCTTGGTCCATCCATCTGTCCTGAAGCTGCTGGGAGTTACCGATAAACAGGAACTCCCTTTCAAAGCCAATGTTCCAGCTGTACCGAGTAAAGCCCCCATCGCACCTCAACGATTTCACCAGCGTATGCTCGTGTGGGAAGAATGTGGTGAATATGAATGAGTTATTACGTTTTGTATAAGTTTAGAGCACGCTGAAATACGCTGGTGTACGCCATGGACGTCAAAATTTTGTGTAAGTAAAGTCCGGGCAGAGCAACTCAAGGGAGGAAACGCAGCATTTGAAGATGTCCACGGGTTCGAGACTTCAGGCAGTCACTGACTGTGAAGTCCAGAAACAGTCCTATTTGAAAGGATGTTAGTTTAGCCCGTTACTTTTGAAATGTCTGAAATTCCTCAGCAGTTCTTTCTCAAATGCCTTCAATTAAAGCTGAAAGTCTACATTTCAATCACATTTTGACTGTTTGATTGAAACTCCACCGTGGCGGCGAACACGGGCCACATCACAAAACGTCTGTCATTGTCCCAAAACTCATGGACCTACCAGGACATGATCTGATGAGATCCGGATGAGGACATAACGTGAGTAAATGAAACCTATGGCATCCCTGCTATGAGCCCAGCTATGGGTTTCCACTATGTGGAGTACACATGCCTGGAGCACTCATGTTAGAAATGAAATTTACAGAATCAGAATCCCTATGCTTCCTGTGCGATGTTAAAATCCTTTAAAAAAATCAGATACGCGAATGAAAGGACCACTAATCAAAAATCAATATGTGAGATATAAAAAGAGCATGAAGGGGATTCATATTTCCTGTGAGAAATTCATACAGGAGATCGTGTTTCCTTCACAAAATGAAATATGCCAATAACCAGGACTTAGCTTCTCATTTCCTCTGCTTAGGAGAGTGATTAGTGCCAGTCGCACAAGACTGGGAATTTGCCAAGTGCGTTCCGCACACGACATACTTCAATGTAATGAGGGTCCATTTAGCTGATCACATTTTATCATTAGTCTGCTTTGTATCTGAGGTCCACTACAAACCCAGCTCCATGAATGATGGTTATTTTGGAGAAAATGGCCCCAAAACAATGTAAAAACATGACTCAGTCCTGCTGCAGAAATGATAAATGTAGTCTTTAAAGCACTGAACAAAAAGCCTGAAGAGAAGATAAAGACTGATGAGCCGCGGCATTAAAGCCACTGACGAGGGGGTAACATTGATCAACTCGTTACGAGGCAATGCTCTGCGTGGAACCCTGGGTCCTAGAATTTATTTGGATGTTACTTTGACATATGACAAACTTTCCCAGTAGGACAATGTGTCCACTGCAACAACAGCTTGAGAACGGCTTATCAAACAAAGCAAAAAGCATCAGCATGCTGATCCACAAAGACCCCGACCTGCTGCCAGCTTCTGGATGAAAATTACACGCCTTACATCAGGGGTCCCCAACCGGTACCGGTCCGTGGACCATTTGGAACCGGGCCGCAAAGAAAAAGTGTCGTGGTTAAAATGTTATTTTTCTTCCTTCTTCCGGATCTTATTTTGAAAAACACCTGTTTCCGCCCTCGCCTCACTAACCGCACTTGACTCTGGAACGTCGTTTAAGTTAACCCTTGAAAATAAAACTCACTGAAGAGTTTTTTTCGGGAAAGAACGAGCAAACGATGGGACAGCAGAAGGTCACGGACCGCCAACAAAAAGAAAATACAAAGATTATAACCTAAGTTACGGGTTCATTACAACAGGTGATACACAAGCTCCTCACCCGCTGTGACCGACTGGCTAATGAAGCAATGAAACCTACAAACTGCTTCACCACACTGAGACAAAACACCCGTATACACGTACCTTCTCTATAGAAAGTGTAAATGTCTAGACTAATAACTGACAAAGATTTTTGTTAGTCCACCCAGCCCATGGAAAAATGTTCATACATGCAACTGGTCCGTGGTACAAAAAAGGTTGGGGACCACTGCCTTACATCATCAAGCATAATGCCAGGTGGTGGAGTGGTGAACCACACTTCTCTATCTGGCAGTCTCGTGGACGAGGCTGGGTTTGGTGAACGCCAGGAGAACATTACTTGTCTGAGTGTAAAGTTTGGTGGAAGAGGGATAATGATATGGGGCTGTTCTTCTCAGGTTGGCACGGGCCCCTTAGTCCAACTGGAATTAAATCTTAATGCTTCAGCTTAAGACATTTTGGACAAGTATGTGCTTCCAACTTTGGGGGAACAGTTTGGGGAAGGACTTTATCTGTCCCAGCATGACTGCGCCCCAGTGCTAAAAGCAAGCTCCATAAAGGCATGGCTGGATGAGTTTGGTGTGGAAGAACTTGACTGACCCACACAGAGCCCTGACCTCAACCCTACTGAACACCTTGGGGATGAACTAAAACAGAGATTGTGAGCCAGGCCCTCTCATCCAACATTAGCATCTGACCTCACAAATGGACAAAAACCCACAGACACTCCAACATCTTGTAGAAAGCCTTCACAGAAAAGTGGAACCTATCATACCTGCAGGGGGGGCCAAGTACATATTCATGTCAGTGGATTCAGAACAAAATGTCATAAGGGCTCCTGTGGGTGTAATCTGTAGGTGTCCACATACTTTTGTCCATATAGAAAACGTGTTAGAGACACAAACAGGAAGCTTTAGACTCACCGGAGTGCTTCTCCTCCTCAGGTTAAGCACAGTTTGGCTGGCATCCGTTTACTCAGCCCCCTCTGAGAAAGAAAGCTGAGGCTTGCCAATGTTAAAGCGTACAGCCCGGTACATGACTGAGCTTAAAGTGACCCTACAATGCCAACAGCGAGGGTTATGGTCTTCCTGGGTATGTTCCCCAGAGGGACAAATATTCACTCTCACAGAACTGAAGACTCTATAAATTGTGTGCCTGTTGCCATAATGTCCTTGGACGCCATGCTTTGCAGTCACAGTGGGTTCCAGATTTCATGTGTGAAGGATGTAGTGATGCAGTGATTAGAGTTTTGGTACAGAGAGAAGCTGAGCCTGTCATTATGAAACACATTTGTTCTTTGAAGCTTCGTTACGAGGAATGACACTTTAATAAATCAATCATTAATTAAATAAGTCACCAATCGTTCCATCTACTAACCTGTGAGGAGTATGAGCGGATTGGTCATTCGCCCTGAGGAGACCCCTGTGAGAGCAGCTCGCACAGCCCAGTCACATGACTTAAGTTTCCTCCTCTGGCGCTTTATTAAATTTGAAAGACTCGAATGACCTAAAACGCCCCTTAAATCACATTCGCAGCCATAGCGGGCCGATTTCACACGCATAAACCCCTGCAGCTCCTCACAATCTACTGTGTCAGGTAGAGGAAATAGGGGCCACTGCAACAGGCAGCCAGACGAGCAGGTGGGCAGACAGATTAGCAACGGGAGATTTGACCTTAGCGGCAGGCGCGGCAGATAAAAACGACGGAGAGATGGACGGCCCAGTCTTGATGAGGATCTCTGAAATGACAGCTCTATCTGTGGAGATGATTCAGTCGATGACTTTGCCATTGTTCTTTATTACGAATGACCCGCCGTTTCTCAACCCACCAACAAGCGTGAGCGAGGCGGTAGGGCGTCAGCGTTCAGTCACGTGCTTGAGCTACCCTGATCTTGCAAAAAACGGCTTAACTGCGGCAACTCGTTTTATGAATGCATAACTCGTAGCACATAAAATTAGCCAGCAAGGCCAACGGCACGTCAGCAACATCAGCAACCATAAAGACCAACAAAGTCCCAGGGAGCCATGTAAGGATGCTTTTTATTGACTCTAGCTCGGCCTTCAACATGATCGTCCCAGACATCCTGGTCTAAACTGGTTGAATTGCCCCCCCCCCTCCAGCGTATGGATGAAGAACTTCCTCACAAACCCCCCCCTCAGACAGCGAAACTCAGCCCCAACTTTTCCTCCGCCTGCTCACTCGCCACCGGTTCTCCTCAAGGCTGCGTGCTGAGCCTCCTGCTGTTTGCCCTCTACAGGCATGACCAGAGTCCATCTCACCCCATTGATACTACCATCACCTGTACAGAGGGCGCTACAGTGTTTGAGGTCATCTCAGAGGGGGACGAGTCTGCCGACAGAGATGATCCTGAAACGTTCAGCTTGGTGTTCAGCAAACAACCTGACAGACCACCTTGAGGCCAAAGGAACTTCAGGAAGAACAGCGCAGACCTGCCCCCCCCTCCACCTCATGGAGCTTTTAGAGTCCTGGATGCCACATTTACAGATCCTCTGACCCTCCAGCCCTTGGCTGTACCCAGAAGGTCTGCTCATACAAATTCTGAACTGAATCAGTGACAAAGGGCAGCCATAGGAGACTCCAACCCCCACTGGGAATGAGTCCGACTTATTGATGATGGTGCGACCCAAGTTCTCACAATACTGGCCCAGGTAATGGGCCTGATACCCCACGCTCCCAAAGGAACACCCCCACAGAACATCCTGCCTTCTCCAGGTCCACAAAACACTCCTTCTCCTCAAGAGGGTAACGAGTCGGTCCAGCGTTTCGATGGAAACTCGTTATCTGTCGATTCACAAAGAAAGCGTTAACTTGCACGGCGTGAAGTTGACACATTTGAAACGGAATAATGTAAATGTTTAATATTTAACAAGCAAATTGACCTGAAAAGATGTTCCTGCAGGAAAAAAAAAAACTTCTTCACTGAAACCAAAAAGCTACAACCGCTCCAAAGACTCGAATTTGCAAGTTTTCAGAATAATTGCTTCACAGAGCGTTCAGGAAACTGTGATGTTTATCCGCTCTATTAAGGCAGAAAACAAAGAGGAACGTTTCCTCCGGGCGCGCAGCCAAACATTAAAGCCACGGCAGTTCATTACTTAGTTTCCTAACGTGGAATAAAACTCAGCTTCGAGGTGGACGCCAAAGGAGCGCTGGGAACATTATGGCATTTCTCACACAGAGACATTAAGGCACCAGCGTCCACATCTCTCTGCAACTGGGACATGTGTGTGTGTGTGTTTAAAGGGTTTGTTCCTGCCTGGAGACACAAAAAACCCCCACGTCCTCTCTCCTGTTGCTGCTTCAAACGCACAAACATACAAAACGCATGCGGCGGGGGTGTCACTCCCCGCATTAATAACCGTGCTGTGAGTGCACGCCGCACACGGGGATGGGTTTCTGATGCTCCCAAAGGATTCTGACATGCGGTTGTGGACAAAAGGATGAAAAACAATAGTGTTTACTTTGATTTTGAAGGGTGAACGTGTGTGTGTGTGTGTGTGTGTGTGTGTGTGTGTGTGTGATAAAGACAGAGGGGTCTTATTGTTCTGTAATCTTCTCTCGGGATTCTTGGGGAAGTGGAATTGCAACACCTGATTATCTCTGAGCCTGAGCATCAACAAGAAAGGTAATTCTCCAGAGGCAGATTGAAAGTCTTCCTCCCAGACTCCCTTTTCCTTCAGTTTCTTCATTCTCCCTTTTTCCCCCGTTTTATCTTCCTTCTCAATCTCTCTCTGACACACACACACACACACACACACTCCTCTCTTGTCTGGCAGCATCCTTGTTTTACCCTCTCATCGCCTCCTCCTGCTATTCTTTCTCATTTACCTCTCCGCCCCCATCCCTCCAGCCCTCCACTCTTCCTCTTCTCCTTCGTCGCAGCAGTTTGATGCTGATTGCTGCAGAGAATCTTCTGCAACCCACAATGCCTTTTCATTCTCGCCGCCGCCGCACCAAATAGGCAGAATCACTCGGATCCCTGACTGAGTCTTTTCATGCATGTTGCATGCGTGTAATGCTACTCTACAAATCAGCCAATCAGTGGCGGCCGTCCAGTGCCGCGCTGTGACCTGCTCTGCGCCAGTCACCTTGAGGGGAATTAAATTCCACTTCACCTCGGATTTAATTTGCCGCTCATAAGGGGCCCCCCGCCTCACACGCGGAGGAGTCGCGGCGCTCCCGGATCTCGAGCGCGCGGACAGATCGCGTCGTGTCCCCAGGAGTGAGTGACAGCTCGTCAGGACGGCGGCGAGCTGCGCTGCTGCGGCAACGGTAGCCATTCGACAGCAGCGCCTCGCTTCGTTTCGGTTCCATTCCGTTCAGTCACCCCTGCTCATAAAGAAGTGCACTTCTCTGTTAAAGTCAGAGCAATCTGCGTACGATTCGTTAACAGCATTCATAATTCAGCCAAGAGACGAAAGATGGCGGAAAATAAAACGTTACAGCAGAATTAAGCGTCCTCAGTAGGCGTTGTCTGAAAAGTTCTGTTTGATGGTTGGAAACTATGATACGTGTACAAATCTGCATGTATGATGAGCTGCATCGGGAAGTAATGAGCACAGGTTTTACAGGTCATCATAAATGACATCATAAAACTTCAAATTCAAAGGCAACAGATTCACCAACTGCATCAAAACTAGTACAGTCTGTGAAAGTTAACACACCTCTGTCATTAAGACACAGGACAATATTATTATTCCATTAGATTCATATATACAACCCCAGTTCCAGCAACATGTCTCTAAAAAGCTGGGACAGGTCCATGTGTCCCGCTGTGTCCCCTCTTCTTTTAACAACTGTCCATAAACATCTGGGAGCTGAGGAGACCAGCTGCTGGACCTTTGGGACAGGAATGTTGTCCCATTCTTGTCTGATATAGGATTCCAGTTGCTCAACAGTCCTGGGTCTTCTTTGTTGGTGAGAGGTCTGGACTGCAGGCGGGCCAGTCCAGCACCTGGACTCTTCTACTATGAAGCCATGCTGTTGGAATAGCTGCAGGATGTGGTTTAGCATCGTCTTGCTGAAATATGCAAGACGTGGTCTGGAGGGGAGCAGATGTTG
>VUQH01076577.1:0-11930 GCA_015106775.1 Etroplus canarensis
GTGTTATGAATCCGCATATTTGATTTGGCAAAGTTTTTACGCCGGATGCCCTTCCTGACGCAACCCTCACCATTTACCCGGGCTTGGGACCGGCACTAGGACTACACTGGCTTGTGGGCCCCTGTGGCTGAAGTCCACTGCCCTCTCTCCTAGACATCTCCATACCTCCACAGGTATGTCATCAGGACCAACTGCCTTTCCACTCTTCATCCTCTTCATTGCTGCCCTCACTTCCTCTTTACTAATACTCTGCACTTCCTGATTCACCATCTTCCCTCTCTCTGCCCTCCCCTCTCTCTCATTTTCCTCATTCATCAGCTCCTCAAAGTACTCTTTCCATCTTCTCAACACACTCTCTTCAATCATTAAAACATTTCGATCTCTATCCTTAATCGTCCTAATCTACTGTACATCCTTTCCAGCTCTGTCTCGACACTATACATGGATTCAAGTATTCAAATAAATCAACCAGTCACTTACGCAATATGGAGAAAAGTATTGAGCCGCCTACACATTACAGCTACAAGAGCTTATATGACATCCCATTCTAGATTCGTAGGTATTAATATAGAGTAACCCCCACTCACCACCCCACCAACCCACCCAACTATAACGGCTTTCACTCTTCTAGGAAGGCTTTTTACAAAATGTTGGTGTGTCTGTGGAAATTTTTGCCCATTCATCTAGAAGAGCATTTGTTAGGTCAGACACTGATGTTGTATCAGTGGGCCTGGCTAACTAGCTCCATCCTAGTTTATTCCAAAGAAGTTCAGTGGGTAGAGGTCAGGGCTCTGTGTGGGCCTATCAAGTTCTTCCACACCAAACTTGTCCAATCACGCCTGTATGGACCTTGCTTTGTGCACTGGGGCACAGTCGTAGTGGAATAGGATCGGGCCTTCCCCAAACTTTTCCCACAGAGTTGGGAGCTTAGAATTGTCCAAATTGTGACTGGAACTATGGGGCCAATGCCAACCCCTGAAAAAAAAGCCCCACAACATATCCCTCCTCCACCAAACTTTATAGTTGGCGCATTGCAGTCAGGCAGGTAGCATTCTCCTAGCATTCGACAAACCGAGACTGATCCACCAGACTGCCAGATAGAGAAACATGATTCATCACTCCACAGAACATGTTTCCACTTCTCCAGAGTCCAGTTTGTTTTACACCACTACATCTGACGCTCGGCATTGTACTTGGTAGTGTAAAGCTTGCATGGAGCTGCTCAGCCATGGACACCCAAGCCATGAAGCGCCTAACGCGCAGTTTTGTGCTAATGTTAGATGTTGATGTTGCCAAAGGAGGTTTGGAACTCTGTAGTTATTGAGTCCCCAGCACACTGGCAACTTCTTCTTGCTATGCACTTCAGCACTTGATAACCCTGCTCTTTGATCTTATGGAGTCTGCTACTTCATGGCTGAGTTGCTTTGGTTCCAAAACACTTCCACTTTGCAATAATACTACGTGCATTTCATCGTGGAATAGGAGGGGGGGGATTTCATGAAATGACTTGTTGTGGCATCCTTTTACAGTACCACACTGGAATTTAGGGAATTTAGAACAACCCATTTTTTCACAAATGTTTATAAAAGTAGACTGCATGGCTAAGTGCTCCTGGACAATGGAACTGAATGAAACAGCTAAATTTCATTGCTCAAGAGGTGTGGTCAATGATTTTGTGCATATAGTGTATCAATAATATAATTTCTATGTGTCTTTTTTAGTAAAAAACCAGGCTCGATGGGTGAAGCAGCTGATTACTGACATGGAGCAACTGTTCAGACAAACTGGAGATTTTAACTTCAACCTCATAATCACTGACTACAACAGCACTGATATGGATGTGAGGAAGGCTCTTCAGAAGTCCTCCCTTCCTAGGTTTGTGTTTGAGCCATTTTTCTTTAGACAAAAACTGTTGCAATGTATACATAACCTTAATGAGGTGTATTTATGCTTGTCAATTTATCAGGTACCAATATGTGAAGCTGGATGGGAACTTTGAGCGCTCTGCTGGTCTGCAAGCAGGTATCGACCTGATAACTGTGAGTACTGCAGCACTGTATCAGAATCAGAACACTTTATTAATTCCCGGGGGAAATTACAGATGAATAGATACTGATACTAAATCTCATGATTTTAATATTTCTGATCTTGTTCTCCCTTAGGATGACCATAGCATCGTGTTTCTTTGTGACCTCCATATCCACTTCCCTCCCTCAATCATTGATACCATCAGGAAGCACTGTGTGGAGGGATACATGTCCTTTGCACCCATTGTTATGAGACTGGACTGTGGTGCTACGCCTGCAGAGGCCAGAGGTGGAAAATGAGAACAGATATTCCCCTTTTAAATTTTTTTAAAAATGACATTGGTGACAGGCAGTGTGTCACATTTGTGACACTGGTTGATAAGTATTGAAGCAGTTATGTGTATTCATTAAGATAGACAGGTACTTAGTAGCTCAAATATTTATCACATGGCAGCAACTCAATGCATTTAGGCATGTAGACTTGGTCAAGATGACCTGTTAAAGCTCAAACCAAGCATCAGAATGGGGAAGAAAGGTGGTTTAAGTGATGTTGAATGTCGTATCGTTGGTGTCAGATTGGCTGGTCTGAGTGATTCAGAAAATGCTGATCTACTGGGACTTTCCTGCACAGCTATGTAGGGTTTACAGAGAATGTTCAGGAAAAAAGTAAATATCTGGTCAGTGGTAGTTCTCTGGGCTTGCTGATGCCAGATGTCAGAGGAGAATGGCCAGACTGCTTTGAGTTGATAACTAAACGACAGTAACTCAAATCTTCAAACCTTCTAAAAGTCAGGGTATGCAGAAGAACATCTCTGTACACACAACACATCTGTGAACTAGATGGGCTATAAGCAGAAGATGACTCTGGGTGGCCCTCATGTTAGCTCAGAACAGGACACTGAGGCTGCAATTCACATGGGCTCAAAAAATTGGTCAATAGAGGATCAGAGAAACCTGCCTGGTCCATTGAGTCTCAATTTCTGCAGTGAATTTGGGTCAGAATTTGGCATAATCAGCTCAAAAGCATGAATCCATCCTGTCTTGTATAAACTATTCAGGCTGATGGTAATGGTGTAATGTTGTGGGAGATATTTTCTTGGCAGACATTGGGCCCCTTATTACTAATTGAGCTTTAAATGTGTGGGGGATATTTTCTTGGCACACATTGGGCCCCTTATTACTAATTGAGCACCAAATGAACACCACAACATACCTGAATGTTGTTGCTCACCATGTCCATCCCTTTATGATCCCATCCTCTGATGGCTGCTTCCAGCAGGATAACACATCATGCCACAAAGCTCAGATCATCTCAATCTGGTTTCTTGAACATGACAATGAGCTCAGTGTACTCAAATGGCCTCCACAGTCACCAGATCACAATCCAATAGAGCACCTTTGGGATGTGTTAGAATGGGAGAGTCACATCATGAATGTACAGCTGACAAATCTGCAGCAACTGTGTGATGCCGTCATATCAATATGGGCCAATTTCTTTGAGGAATGTTTCCAGCACCTTGTCGAACCTACCCACGAAGTCTTAATCCAGTACTAGCATTGTGTACCTATGAAGTGGCTATGAGGATGGAGGGATGAATGGATGGAGAACATATTTAATAAGTGTCTTTTGTAGCATACTGTATTTTGATAATGTAATATGACATATGCATAAACAAGTAAATCCAAAATTAGAGGGGCAAAAAACAACTTTAATTAATTTTCACTATAAACATAACAGCTATTTTTCTGTGTGACTGTGACTATCTGTGTTGCAGGTTACTGGGAGGTCAACGGCTTTGGCTTGCTGGGGATCTATAAATCAGATCTGAATGCAGTGGGAGGAATGAACACCAGGGATTTCACTAACCGCTGGGGAGGGGAGGACTGGGAGCTCCTCGACAGGTGTGTTTCTCACTTCCTAATGTTTCTAAATGGATGGATTTGTTTTTTCATTTATAGTTTTTTTTTCATTCATTTCCTATGTTGGATCAAATTTGACAAAGCAGTACACCTTTCAAGTGAGAAGTGGACTGATTAAATGGTTGTTAAGGGCGAATAACAGATGGACACAAAAATATCTCAAATTATTATTGTTGTTGTTGTTGTTGTTGTTGTTGTTGTTGTTGTTGTTATTATCTCCAGTATTTTATGTAAGCTGGTTTGGTTCTTCAACTGAACAAAAATGTACATTTAACCATGTAGGGTATCTGTTTTAACTGGGATTCAACTTATTTTTTTAAATTTACCTACATATTGACTTTAAAAGTTTGTAATTTAAGTTCTCACTTCTGTTTTCTGCTCCAGGATCCTCCAGGCAGGTCTAGAAGTGGAGAGGATCTACCTGAGGAACTTTTTCCACCACTATCACTCCAAACGTGGCATGTGGAACCGGCAGATGTCAACAAGCCACAGGTGACCCTGTCACCTGCAGCTGCACAATGGCATTGCCGCGGTTACGACCATGGCAACCCAAGCACTTTAAGACCGGAGCATGATTCCTGCTATGTAATGGTAATACCTGCTGACTGTTAGAGAGAGTAACATAGGACCGGGTGCTGCCTTTGTTCACAAAGGTTTGTGAAGCAGGTGGCAGTAGTGAAGGTCATTACTTAGGAGATACTACTGATATGCTCAGAGTTTAGTTCACTGGATACTGTGGCCTACAAAGAAGGTACTGGATAATGACTATACAATTCGATATATGAAGTTACTGCTCTGCACCATGTTGCCGACGGAAACCATGATCTGCACTACTAGTTCCAAGAAATTCTCCTGATCTGAAGACAAAACTGAATTCTTAAATGACAATCTACACTCCAAGGACATAAGCATACAAGTGTCCCTTATCATAAACATCACTCTTGCACATGGGTTTTAACTGGGAAAAAGCATTTTATTTTTCTTGTGATTAAAATAGGAATTTTACTCCAAATTTTTTGTGTGGTCTGACAGCATCTTTTTGTGGTTTTTGTAAATTAAAGAAAACTTTGTATTTATTAAATCAATGTTTTTGGTGTTTTTGCCTTTATGTTTAATGTTATTTCTAGAAACAGATGCGTACCTCAGTGTGCCTTCAGAAAGTCCTCCAATGTTCTTTCTCTATATGTTAAGGGTGGATTCTGCTATGCTGTGACTGTTACTTGAGTCTGAGGACTGTTTTACATTTTCCAAAAAGCCTTAAAATGAAACGTTAATATTTAAGTGATTTTCATGATTGTATCATTTAGTTGTTTTTAAAAAAATTTGATATAAAAATGACTTCAATTCAGACATATTTTTGCTTTGTGTTTGTTTGGTTTTGCCCAATGGACAGACGTAAGCTCTCAATATCATTATCATATCAATCAATGCATCACTTCATTTAAAATGTAATTTAGGTCCATGTAGCCTGTTTATATTTTCATTGGATCTCTTTGCTGAACTTCATGTTTCTTTATCAGTGAATCACACTTGTGTTTTTGGCTCCCTTCCTAAATCTTTTTTCTATAAACACAGCAAGTTCACAAGTCTTATTAGTGAGTGAAAACTGTCATATCTCTGTCATGTTTTTACATTCATATTTATTGTATAACTAATGGCAGCATTTTCTGATTGTTCACATTCCAATTCAGTAAAGTACTTGACTGGCAAGTGTTAAACTCTTTCACTTGTCATTTAAGGAAATGAAGATGTAGTTTTAATCTGACATTGATTTTTTTTTTCTTTAATTTTTTTAACTCAGAGAGTGGTGTGTTTTGTTTTTTTCTTTTACCAGAACATTGAATCTTTTGAAATTTTTTTGTGGTTTTGTCTGACTCTTTCCTTCTTTACACTCCTTCACAGCTCACGTTATTAAAATTCTCTTGATTTCTTGTAAAAATACCTCATCTCTGTCTTTGTGCTGGGAATAAGTTCTCCGTACTGTACAGTTGTGGAGCCTTTACTCTCAGGGACAGGTTTTTCCATGTTATGTGGCCTTGACAAATCTGACAAATAAATTTCTTTCAAAATGTTTGTCTTACCTTCATTTTGATTACTGTTTGACTTTTCATAACTATCATGCGTACCTTCAGCTGCTCCCTTGTATTCTCCACCAAGGGGTTTCCACAGCAGATTAATCCGCACTGGTAATTTGGCAGAGGTTTTACGCCGGATGCCCTTCCTGTTGCAACCCTCCATGGTGAGAGGGGCTTATGTCCCCACCTGCGTTCGAACCAGGGACCTTTCGCTTGTAAGGTGAATGCGCAAACCAGTATGCAAATAGTGAACTGAGCCAACTTCTAAATTAAAAGAACAGATGTTCTGTCTATTGATTTAATTACCTTTTGATGGAAACAAACTTTTCAGGTGGATGTCTTGATGCATGCTCAATCATCCAGGTAAGCTTTTCAGGTGGATCATTCCTGTATTCCTCCTTGGTCCATCTGTGCAAATGTGTTCACATTATTTTTGATGGATTTAAATGTACCTGAAGACTTTCGTCGTCTTGCTAAAGGCTTTACTTTATTGGTGAGGTTTTGACTTGACTGCTGACAGCTCAGATCAAGAACTATGTAGATTTACTCCTTAATGAAATAAGAAAGTTGCAGTATTGTAATGTGACATGTAGAAGGCACATTGCTTCTTAGTCTTAGTAATCCTAAGCACAGTTGTGACATCCATAAGTTTTTGGACAATGACATCATTTTTTGGTAATTTTGCCTCTGTGCCACTGCCACAGTGGGTTTTAGATCTGACAGGTTAAATGTGATCAAAGGCAGACTTTCAGCTTTAAATCAAGGAGTTTCACAAAAGTTTTGCATTAAGTGTTTAGGAATTACAGCCATTTTTATACGTACCCTGCCATTTTATGAAACTTTAAAGTAATCAGGCAAACTAACGTAATTTTAAATAAGATTGTTTTTAATACTTGGATGAAAATCCTTTGCCGTCAAAGACTGCCTGAAGTCTAGAACCCAAGGACATCACCAAACACTGTTTCCTCCCTTGAGATGCTCTGCCAGTCCTTTACTGCATCTGCCTTTAGTTGCTGCTTTTTTGTGGGTCTTTCTGTCTTCAGTAACTGAAAAACATTCTGTCAGGTTGAGATCAGGTGACCAATTTGACCATTGAAAATTATTCCATTTCTTTGGCTTAAGAAATTCTTGGGTTGCAGTTGGGTCTTGTAGTATGGTTTTGGTCATTATCCTTGTGCGCTGTTAAAGAATGTACCTTTTGGCTGCTCCCTTGTATTCTCCACCAAGGGGTCACTACAGCAGATTAATCCGCATTGGTAATTAGGCAGAAATTTTACACTGGATGCCCTTCCTGACACAACCCTCCATGGTGAGGAATCGAACCAGGGATCTTTTGTTTCAAAGGCAAATGTGCAAACCACCGGGGACACTGTGATCAGGCCAGTCAATCTTGCAGCATTTTCTTTTGTCCAATTTGAATAAAATTCAAAAACACAAATAACGTGTTCATCAATGATTCCAACAATGCAGGCTTGTCTGTGTTAGTCCTGAGACTAGACACTGTGGTACTTATGGAACACAGGTGATGATTTCAGAGCTCATATAGAAAGAAGTTGCTGTGCAACTGCAGTGCATAAGGACCATTATGATATTGAATGAAAGCACTCTACACAGTAAAAATAACACTGTGGCTGTTACACAGATACTTTTCATCACCCTTAGATTCCTTGAAGGCTGATGGCTCCATTCCCAACACCCTTCATTATTCAACTTCCTTCTTTACTGACACCCTTTGATGTAAAGTCCAAGGACAAGTACCAATGTATGTGACAATGTTTGCTGTTTTTAACTGGAATGGAATTCATTCCAGTCAAGAAGAAAAGCTAAGTATATCCTTGCTCTACATATCTTAGATGGCAGCGTAAGTCAATGCATAGCTTAGCTGAGACATGCTACATAAAATACAGCTGTCACACCTTTATAACCATGTAGGAAAACGTCAACTGTTGCACTTACAAATGAAATTCAGTATTATGTGTATAATAATATGCCTCAGATCTACATCCAACCAGTCAATTTGTGTGGAAAAAAATTGGTATAAAACTGTTCTGTGCACCACTTTTGCAGTCAAAGACAAATTTATTGTATGTATGTTGAACATTTTCTTTAAATTTATTGTTAGAATGTAGAAATTACACAAAACGTCAGGTAATATGTACAAATGTAATGCTTTTTATACATCACAACATCAGTGTACAGGGTATTCACATCATCATTTTACAACTGAGGTAAAAATCTGCATGTCTCATAAAGTAAGAAGCTTTAGGAAACAAAATTAACATAACTTATTGTAATATTCAGCTTCTGAACTTCATCATACACTCGCCTCCAGTACAATTGTTACATTTTAATTTTTTTCATTTTCTATTTTTTTGTACTATTCTATTTTGTTTTGTTTATCAGTCTTATGCTCTATATTGTTTATTTTCTTCAGTTTTGATAAAATATCTTTAATTAAATCTTACTCAGTTACATCATTTGGTGTAAGCATGGTTTTTCTATTGGACACCACCAGCAGCATCAAACATCTTCTTCCTGCCCTCCATACCAGACATGGCCTCCACATTTTTGCGCCAATCACCCACCTCCATTGTCAGCTCCTAAAAGCATCAAAAGCCACATTCAGACCATAAGGTTTCACAATTTCATTTAGCTCTGTAAATAACTAGAGAGCAATTATGTATGTTGTTGCTGCCAAACCTTCTCTTGTTTGATGTCTTCTTTCTTGACGGACTTGAGGTTGGCTCTCAAATCCATGGAGCCCTTATTTTTGGATCCAAATAAAGCTCTCATCATCTCATCTGCTGATACTCTCACCTTCCTGAGAGCTGGTTTCTTAAACTTTCCTCCAAGGTCCTGCACCTTTAGCTTCAACTCATTTATCTAGAGATTGTAAAAAGCTTTATTGGTGACTTATTGTTTACGGGAAAAGGCAAATGTATTTCAGTGTGTTTCTCTTTAATATGTTGTGTCATGTCATGTGCGTTGAGCTCATACATCTCTGTAGTTCTTGAGGACTTTGGCCTCACAGTCATATCGTTCCTCATCCACCACATCAATTTTTTCATGAATCTGCTTACACAGTTTCTACACACCAAAAAAAGCATGTTTAAATGAGTGTTGCTTGATTATTTTTTTAGATAGTAATCCCTGTGTGCTTATTTCAAGGGTCATGCCCTGCGACTGTGTGTTCTACCTCCTCTGAGAGTTTGTGTGTGAGTCTCACCTGCAGCTCATCCATGTTTAAACCACTGAGCTGCAGTGGTGGAAGCTTCTCTCCCAGGTACTGAACCTTCTCTTCCTCATTCGCAGCCTTCTCAGCCTCCAGCGCTTCCATTGCACGTGTAAGCAGAAGGATCTGGACAAGTCAAAGAGTTTTTGATTATTGTGGTCTGGTCAGCTCTTATAATTTTACCTTTGATCACAGGAGAAACTTTTCTTGTAATTACATTTTTATGTATTCTTCATGAGCTACTATGTGTCATTCATTTTTGAAATTATTATGAAGTATTTACCTTCAGTGATAGCTTGCGTGAGGCAGAAATCTTGCATTTTGGCTGGAAATCATACAAAACATGGCACATTATGGCTGACACTGAAGTCTACATTCTTCAGTTCTGTCTAAATAGTTGTAACCCAGTATTATCGCAGTTTAAACACACACCTCCTCTATATAACATCATTAAAGGATGTTTGGTTAGAAATGCAAAATATTGTTACTACAATTATCCACACAAACCTAAATGAAACACCATACTCACAGATGTTAAACCATATTTTTCATGTCCCATAAAACTTTTCTAAATACTCATTGGTAATTTACTCTTACCACACACAAAGCATGTCTGGTCTTCTGTCATCAGTGACTTCAGCATTAAGACTTATAAATAAGAAAGCTGTCTGGTACGTGCTCATTATGTCACGGTCTGTGGGTTTTAAGTTTTGTTTTGTGGATTATGTTATTTTCCCAGGAAGTTTAGTTTCTTACTGAAGTTTCTGAGTCCTGTTTTTCAATGTGTTTAATTTTCATGGAGTTTTAGTTATAATTGTCCTTTTTGTTTTGGTTTTATTGTTCCAGCCTCCCCTGTGTTTCCCTGCTGGTTGTCTCTGTGTGTTTTCTGGTTTCTGGGTTTAGATTGGTTGTGTTGGCATTTCCTATCTTACTTTGTAATTTTTTGTCTCATTTCGTGGTCCAGTTTTGCTTCCTGTTCTCATCTCCTCTGATTACCCGATTGCTCTCACTTGTGCTCCTCTCCTTCCTGTTTCTTGTTAGTCATCAGTCTGAGTGCATTTATATCCCTGTCTCTCTTCTGTTCATTGTTGCATCATCCCTAATGCTGTGCATTTCCCTGGTTCAGTGTTCCTTATGTTTTCCAGTGCTACAGGATTTTGAGTTTTGTGTTTTTGATAAGAATCATCAGCTATTAAAGTTTGCTTTAATTGTATTTGCCAATCTCCTGAGTTCTGCATTTGGGTCCACAATTCATTCACTCTCCACACAGAAAGTTTATGACACATTGACCCTTTAGCCCTAAAGTCCAAGTCATTATTAGTGAAGACCCTCAGTGTATCAGTATGTGTGCTTTTTAAAAGTTCTCCAAAATCAGGGGACAAGGACAAAAAATTTGACATGAATGAAAAAATTGTTTAAGGTGTTTTTTTTTTGTTTTGTTTTTATGTTTTTACAAGAAATTACTTTATGCTTTTCTCTAAACTAGGGTTCAGGCTAAAGTTGAAATCTTCATGGATGATGCTATGCTGAGAAAGTCAGAATCAAATCAGCTACAGCTTATATAATAGTAATAATAAAGGTAAGGTAAAGTCTGCTGGGCTTTTTACACCCAAGCCTTACTGGCTCATCAGGCCAGAGCTTATCCCGGTGTCTGTGATGTGAAGCAACTTAGGAGTTAAACTCCTCCTAGATAGAACGACAGTCCATCGCAGGTTACCTTCCCAGTATTTACTGGTACCCATTTCTACTGCAGGGTGGACAGAGCCACACTTGTGGTTGGGACCTTGCCCAAGGGTCTTGGCACAGTGGTGGGGGTCTGACCAGGATTCGAACTTACAACCTCTCGGTCATGAGCTCAACACCTTAATCGTTATACCACCGCCCCACAGAAATAATAAAATGACATAGAATATCAGATACAAAATAGAAACGTATCATTTCAAATAATAATACTAATATATTAATATATATTATAACAGCACTGAAACATTTTTCTCTTAAGTGAAAATATAGTCAACCAAATGCATTTGTGACAGGTTAGTACCATGGGATTGTAATCATAAACTGACAGTAAGATGAACTATCACTACCTTTGCTTCTGCCTTGGGGGGCATGGATGATTTGTACTGAGGAGAAATGGATACACAAGGAATTTAACATATATTAAACACACAGTAGTATCATTGTTTGGCTCAGAAAGCATTGTGATACATGCAGGCTGTAACTTACACCACTGTGATGGCCATGGGTAATTTGTGGGACCGCAGAAATCAGAGCAAAAAAGCAAGCAAGAGGCAAGAGGTTATTATTCTGAGATGAACAAATTGCATAGGCCTGCAATTAATCTGGAAGAACCAATCTTGTATCATAAGAGGAAAAACTTACTCATCAGACATCGTTTCGCTTCTGAGAAATACACAATTTGGAAGCTGCTTTGAAAAAGAAGAAAAAAACACTTCGCAGAAGTTTTCACCTCTAACGTCAAGAGCGCATCACTGTGAAGGAGTGAAGCATCAGCTGCCTTTTATATGCTAGACGTGCAGGTCAAAGATCGTCTATTGAGACGCTAACTCCCCCTCCCACTGCATATTCTGGTTTAAAGAGTTAAAGACAACCAGACTGTGGGAGGTCAGACACTTATTTTTAGATCTTCTCGCACTTATCTCCCCAAGATAC
>VUQH01076581.1:7900-46602 GCA_015106775.1 Etroplus canarensis
AAAGTGTCACTGATGATGAACCAAGAGACAGCTGTTCATAGTATAAAAGATGGATGAAGCTTCTAGGCCTGAAAAGTGAAGGCAACACAGAAATGCCTTAAACTGTTTCATTCTAAGAATGTTCGAAAGATTATCAGGGATACACTTTTTGGCTAACATCGTGTGATTGACAGACCACAAGACAGTGAGTGGGCAGTTTAAAGCACAATGTTTGATAAACTCATTGTATCCTACCTGAACAGCTCAAACTGCAAACTGGAAATGTTTACAACATTATGTGAGCATCGTAAGCGTGTAGCTAATGTTAGCTAGCCCCTAGAGGTAAACTGTATATGAAAGATGTGCTTCAGCCACTGGTTTCTGAACCATCATTATTTGTTTTTTGGCCACGCCCATGTTAGTTCTCTAGTGCCAGAACACACCATATATCAACGAGAGGGCAGGGTGCTAAGTTATCAGCAAAAGCTAGCCAACCATGATTAGGTAGCTGCATCCATAAACCGCGTAGGTGCACACAGATGCAGATAACTACTAATTAATGTTTAGCAATAGACTAATAAAAACTAGTTTGACTTTCCACAGCTGAAGCACACACACTTCTTAAATGTACGTAATAGCAAGCCATGCCATTTAATTCCATTAAAAGTGCTCCAAAAGGCAACAATAGCACCAATAAGCGCAAAAGGTGAGTAGCGGTGAGGCCTAGTAAATAGCTATCAGCTATAGCTACCTGTGTTGACAAACCTGTCAATCGAAACAACCATGCATTCAAAGATTAACCTTAAATTCTGATCCCATGTATACAAAAGTGAAAACAATCAGTGCCAGTTTGGTTCATAATGAATCCCAAATGTGTCATAAACAGTTCCTGATTGACCTTACTGAGTATTGTAATGATTTACATGACTTTGTAAACACCTCATATTGTCATGTAAATCAGGGTGACAGTTTTTAAGTTTCCCAAGGGTTATGACTTTGCAAACCTTTGCAACATGTTGCAACAGTGTCGCAGACTTTTGTAATCACTTATTAAATGTCATAAATGCATCCCAATCTTTTGCAACCACATGGGGTTGCTTTGGTAAAGTTTTCCCTCAAAGACGTGACTGTTCAAGAAGGAGTTACAAGGCAGGTAAGACACTTTGCCTCACTGAAGGAATAAATATCTCATAACACTGAATTCTTTCATTACATTTCCTATCTTCGTGCTGGATTTGACCCCTCCGTTTTTACTAGGCTTTAAAGTTGCTGCTAAGTTGGGCATTTTATAACGAGAGTCCACAGGGATTGACTTGCTTTTAAAGCCAGCTTTAAATAGCCATTAGAGAAACTGCAGTTCTTGGGACAACCTTATCGGCTTAATTTTTTAGGCCTTGTGTGAATTTCGAATGACATTCGGTAAGCGAAGCCAAACCTCAAATGAAATCAATGCTAATGCAAGGCTTACCTCACTTTTACCAGGAAGACCTAAAACCATTTTCGTACGTGAATTGCATCTCTAGGCAAAGTTGTGCAAAGTTTGTGCAATGTCTGATGGCACCCCTGGTAGTCATGCTTCCGGCCTTCTGCGCTTTCTATCCAGACAGCTCCTTATTGAAAACTAAACAGATTATTTACAGTAGGGAGAACGTGCCTGAAGTGGAGAACTCCTATTGGGTGCTACATGCGAGAACAGGCACCTTCAGATAATACTCCTGAATATGGGGTTCATTTAAGTGCATTAATGAAGCTTATGCTTAAGATCAATAAGGAAGATGTGTATCCACTCACTGCCTGCATTTCTGGGTGTTCAGGGTGAGAGACTATTCTTTGCATTACTTCAGCTTTCCCACACTGTCAAACTTCATTCTCTCGCCCGCCTTCTGTGATCCAATCAGCCTCTGTTCCATGTGCCTTAAGTCTTAGTGCTCTGCTGGATTCTATCCTGCAGAGTCACTTAGATCCTCATCCCAGTCTCCACCACTACCATCTGGACTCCAGAGGAGGTCTTGCCCTACTTCCTGACACTGCTGGACTCCTCTTTATGTTGAGTCACTGAAGTCTAAGCATCAACAATTTATTACTCAAATTCTGTACATCAATAAATCATGTTCAGATTCTTCAGATGATCTCTCCTTATTGAAATGATGTCCAAATATAAGCAACCTTATTCACTCGCTCATGTAATTTACCTAAAAGCTACAGCTACAGGTCTAAAGCAAGGTGATCTAGACTTGCCTCCTTCCCAGCATGTGTGTTAACCCTAGGGTTGGGGTTGGAGTTATCACTGATGACTTCGACCTCAGAGGGTTAAGAGGGCACGATCTTAAATCATACAGGGAAACCAACTGTGGTTCTATGCCAAAGGCAACTCACACCCAACATAAAAACTTAGATAAGTTAGACCTCAGAGGGTTAAGGGTAGCTTTAGCACAGATGAAGTACTCTACCAAGGCGTGCAGCTGAAGTGTTTCCATATTCACTTAAATATTGGGAAGGGTGGGTGCTATAAGGCAGTAACAGCTACACAGCATTTCAAGGTGATCTTTCACAGCCGAAGCGACTGAGCAGTGGAACACTTTGTTCACACTCTCGCTTGTATTATCACACTCTCCTGCTTTAGCTTTCTTTATGTGTCCCGAGTTGTGACAGCTCGCCACAGCTATCCTGAATCCATCATCAACATGACTGATAGAGACAGTGAGGCCTCTCCTCCAAAGGCAAAATGATGCAGCTTGTCTAGCTGAGAAATGGATGGGGTTGGGGTGGTGTTACTGAGGGTGTAACCCATCTCTAGAGTGTGAACTCTCTTGCTAATGTGCGTGTTTGCTTGAGAAAAAGGTGTCTGTGTGTGTGTGTGTGTGTGTGTGTATGAGTGAGAGAGAGTGTACTGTCTGCAGGAATGACTAATGGCTAAGTCAGCAAGGTCTCTTTGGAGGAGGCGCTGGTTTCTAATGTTATGCCCTTCACGTTAAAGGAGCATCTTCAGAGCCCCAGTGGGCTGTCTGTCTTCGACACTAATCCATCAGTGGTCCAGAGTGGTGCAACTACATGTCAGTGATGAAATGTGACTCAAGGGAGGCTTTAAAATTTATGATTACATTGTTATTTTAGAGATTTTGACGTTTTTGGCAACCATTGGCGAGCTTTGCTGTCATATTTCTTCTTAAATAGGCTACAACATGAGGACGGTTAGTTAGCTTGCAGTGTCACAAATGCTTGTTTTCACCTAAATTTTGCTGGTTAAACTAAGAAGATATAAATATTAGTAAAATCTAAAGGTGCTTGCAACAGGCTTCCATACCTTTTGCTATCTTTTCCACCCACTTTCAGTCTACGCTTGCTAAGCTAACTGTCTCCTTGGTTTGGTATTGTAAGCCTATAGACAGCTAGGAATCTGAAACTTTCTGACCAGCTCTCTGAAAAAAATTTAGATAGAAAGAATCAAAATGTCAGAGATCAAATTTCATAGCCAGTCCTGATAAAATTGCAGTTGTCATGGGACTTTAAAAACCAGCCACCCATATCAAAACAGGTTTTGGAATTTTGCTGGTCTGGAGCACCCCAAAGTCAAACTGCAATACTCTGAGAAATAGCAAAAACCTAAGAGCTACATCAAGACTCTACAGGCCTCAGTTAGCATGTTAAATGCTGAAGTTTGTGGCAGTGCAATTAGAAAAAGATTGAACAAGTATGGATTGTTTGGAAGGGTTGTCAGGAGAAAACCTCTTCTCTCTAAAACGAACATGGCAGCATGGCTTAGATTTGCAAAGTTGCATCTGAACCACCCACAAGACTTCTGGAACCGACCAAAGTGGAGATGTTTGGCCATATTGTACAGTGCCACATTTGGTGAAAGCCAAGCACTGCAGCTTAACACAAACATATTAAACCAGCTATGAAGCATGGTGGTGGAGAGGTGATGATTTGGGCTTGTTTTGCAGCCATAGGTTCTGAGCAGCTTGTAGTCATTGAGTGGCCATGAACTCCTCTGTATACCAAAGTATTCTAGAGTAAAACGTAAGGCCATCTGTCCAACGGCTAAAACTAGGCCAAAATAAACTCATGCAACAGAACAATGATCCCAAGCACACCGGCAAATCTACAACAGGGTCTTGTTCTCGAATGAGGAAAAGAGGGAACAGGAACTTGACAGACAGTTTGGTACAGTTTCTGTTGCGATGTGGATGCCATATCTATCTACCATGGTGAAGATAGAGTTAAGGTTTAAAAAAGCTTTTGACTTACTGATCGATCTCCATTTTTTGCTTTGGGCAGCGATTGAAAATAAGATATTGGATACAAGTGGCGGAAATGAGTTTCCTTCAAAGGGTGTCTGGGCTCTCCCTTAGAGATAGGGTGAGGAGCTCTGTTGTTCGGGAGGTGCTTAGAGTAGAGTTACTACTTCACATCAGAAGGAGCCAGTTGAAGCAGTTTGTGTATCTGATAAGGAGGCCTCCTGAATACCTCCTAGGCAAGGTATTTTCTTTTGCCATGTCCGACCAGGAGGAAGACCCTGGACATGCTGGAGAGATTACATCTCTCAGTTGACTTGGGAACACCTCAGTGTCCCCCAGGAAGAGCTGGAGGAGGTGGCCAGGAAGAGAGAGGTCCAGGCTCCTCTGCTTAGACTGCTACCCCCTGGATCGAGACTGATGAATGGTGTTGCAATGGCCCAGTCAAAGTCCAAACCTCCAGACTCTATTTTAATGCAGTGGTGTGACCTTAAGAATGCATTAATACATTTTTCTCCACAACATTGTGAGTGACTGATCAAGTCAAAGAGAACTTCAAATTACTGCTGCTAAAGGTGGTTCTGCAAACTAGTGTATCATATTGGTATACTTTTTCACATGACTGCACAGAGCCTCATGAAAACTCTGTTCATATGACTAGATTAGTTGATAAAAATAACAAAGGTTACCTGAAACATGCAAAAATGACAGTCCTTGTAGGGTATTTTTTTGGTAATATTCTGAATAAGCTGATATAAATTGTGTGACTTTTAAATATTGCCTACCCCAAGAAAATTTGTTTCCTTTGGCCTAACATTAAATGTTAGCTCTAGAACATCCCAGGTTTGTAATTTATAAAGAGGTAAATTAGAAACGCTTGGTTAGGATGACTGAATTCATGGGTATTTGCAACACCCACTGAACAAATGGTGGAAATGTGTTATTTGCTGACAGACACATTTACTACAATGCTGATTAAGACTCTTCTAGTAATTTTTTTGCCAGCAGAAACTGCCCTGAATCTGACTGGCAAATCTGTCAGTGTACTAAGCCCTCAAGATCCCCACAAGCCCCATTTCTGGTTCTTTACGTAATTGCACAAGAGCTTTAATCACTAAAGTACAATACTGGCCAATCAGAGCCCTAGATGGGCCCTGTTCTTGCATGGTACATTTTGGCTTTTATCAAACTAGCACAATAGTGCACTCTTTGCTGAATCAAATATTTTCTGCTGTAGAGAAAGGAGCTGAGTATGTTATTTCTCTGAGGTCTAAGTCATCATTGGTGACAACCCCAACCCTAACCCTAGGCAATCAGAACATGCAATTTTTGTGTATATTAAATTGTTTTGCCAAGCCTTGGCAACCACTGACCAAATCATCATTCTATCAGACATATACCAAAAACAATTAATATTTTTCCAAAAAGTCTGTTTTGCCTTTCTCTAAAATACAGGGTTAGTGTAATGTTAGTATAGTGTCCCTGGTAGTGTAGTGGTTTACGCATTTGCCTTTAAAGCAAAAGGTCCCTGGATCAATTCCAGGTGGGGACACAAGCCAATCTCACCATGGAGGGTTGTGTCAGGAAGGGCATCTGGTGTAAAACCTCTGCCAAATTACCAATGCCCTTGGTGGAGAATATAAGGGAGAAGTTGAAAGGTACTAGCGTTAGCACCTTTGATGTCTTAGATCTCAGAGGGTTAAAGCATTTGCTTGGTCAGCTGAGTTTTTAGGTTTTAAATTCCCAACTCTGGAATTCATTGGAACTTAGTCCTATTTAAGGCTAGGAACAACTAGACAGCTTTGCACAGTGAAAGCCTTTAAATGATTTTTAAGTTTTATTAGACCCCAGATAGATTTAAATTCTTTGTGCAGTGTTTGAATTTAGACAATCCACATACCATACACCTAGTTTTATTTCACAACTGTCAAAGGACTGTGTCTGTGAAACCAGTGGTCACGATCCTCTCGTCTTACTTTCTGCAAGAAAGTTTATATCTCCGTATGTCAGAGAATTTCTTTTAAGACAGGTATGTTTTTTCTTTGAAGCGTGATTTCACATTTCTTTTGTTTTCCTTAAAGGATATCCTCACATAACTGCTCAAGAAGCCTGCCTTGTAGCTGTCTATATTTAGTTTACTCCTACATTTCTGTACACAAACACAGAAAGCGCAGAAAGAGAAAGATCAATAAAAGCTTTGCTTGATATATTACTTTCTAGGTTCTATCTTTTCTATCAATTATGCAGAGTACAGGAAGAAACTTGTAAAAACAAGTGCTTCGTAAGTTTTTAGTATAGTCGGCAAAGAAATCCTCAGGGGTAAGTTTTACTGAAAGTGATAACATGTAAGCCGTCTGAAGTTTAGAGGTTTCAGATCTGACAACTGTCTTAACCCTCTGAAGTCTAAGTCAGCATGGATGGTAATCCTGACCGTACCATAAACCTAAGACAAAACAGATGTGAACAGTTTTTCTGTGCCAGTTAAAATGATTATTTTTATTGTTCACTGACTGCCAAGACTTGGGAGAACAATTTATTAAAAACAAAAATTACATATTCTGACAGCCTAAGGTTACAGTTATGGGTTGGGGTCGTCATCAACGATAACTGGGGTATTTGTGGCACAGGAGGTAGACCGGGTCGTCTTCCAACAGGAAGGTTGGCAGTTCGAGCCCTGGCTTCTCCAGTCCAAATGCCGAAGCATCCTCGGGCAAGACACTGAACCCCAAATTACTTTCGATGCATTCATCGGAGTGTGAATATGTGCGTGACAGTTAAACCAGCCACAGGGGCCCACAAGCCAGTGTACTCCTAGTGCCGGTCCCAAGCCCGGGTAAATGGTGAGCGTTGTGTCAGGAAGGGCATCCGGCATAAAAACTTTGCCAAATCAAATATTCGGATTCATGCCACGACTTCCATACCAGATCAGTTGCAGCCCGGGTTAACAACGACCGCCTCCGGTGCCGTTAGCCAACAGGGTGCCGGTGGAAACTATGCTACTGTTGGCCGAAGATCAAGGAGGGGGAGAGGGGGAAAGCGCGTTAGGAGGCATGGATGTAGTGAAGGAGGACATGCAGAGGGTTGGTGTGAGGGAAGAGGATGCAAGGGATAGGGTGAGATGGAGGCAGATTATCTGCTGTGGCGACCCCTAATGGGAGCAGCCGAAAGGAGAAGAAGAAGAAGAATGCGCTTAAAAGGATAGAATAAAGCGCTGTATGAATGTATGTGAATGGGTAAATGAGGCTCGTAGTAAAAAGTGCTTTTAGTGCTCAGTTACAGTAGAAAAGCGCGTTATGAGTACCGGTCCATTTACCATTTATTTAGACCTCGCTATTAATGTGGGCTTTTGAACTAAATGCAGGGGTTCTTAATTAACTTGAAATGTGTGTAGCATTCTCTGTATATAAATGTGTTTACAATAAACCCTGCAAGAAAAAAATCTTTGCATTATCCTCTTAACCCTCTGAGGTCAAAGTCATCATCAGTGATGAATCCAAGCCTATGCTATAATATTCAAATGAATTTTATTTTTATAGTGCCAGTTCACAACAAAAGCCACCTCAAGACCCCTTAAAGGTAAGGTAAAAGGTGGAGACTCTAAAATATTGGAGAAAAAATCTCAACAATCAGACGATCCCCTATAAGCAAGCTCTTGGTGACAGTGGGAAGGAAGAACTCCCTTTTAACAGAGACCTCTGGCAGTACTAGGCCACAACCACCTCAGGGAGGTGGGGGATGAGGGGAAATAGGAGAGAAAGAAAGAGTATTTAAATCACTTAAGTCTTGGCAACCAGTGGACAAAAAATAATACAAATTTCAACTGGCATAAAACCTCCACCAAATTACCAATGCGGATTAATCTGCCGTTATGACCCCTTGGGGAGAATACAAGGGAACAGCCGAAGGTACATATGCATCAAAAGCTATTTACTTTTTTCTTTTAAAGTACATTTTGCTTGATTCCAAAACATAGGGATAGGGTTATAGTTTGGGGCTTGGGTTGGGGTCCTGACTGACAATAACTTAAGGTTTGGAGGATCAACATGCACAGTCCTTAGGCAGGCTTGAGGTTTCGAATAAAGTCTTAGACATTCAGTTTGGCTTTGCAATTTTTCTTTTAAAAACAATAAAAAACTCATAAAAAAGGGGGCAAATGTTAACCGAACCCAAACCCTAGCTGGGTTTACCTGGTGGATATTAAAAGGTTTTATTTATTCATAGCAAAATGCCGATTAAATGATTCTGCCAATAAAAAAAAAACTATTTCTAAAAAAAAAGCTTTGCAATTTAAAGTTTCAACATCCACCAAGTTGCCATGGAACACACAGAGATTAGGGTTAGGTTGCATTTCAGCCATACGATACTAGAAGATAGCAAGTCTCTTGTGTACATTTTGGCCATACAATTCTTCTGTTATCCAAACAGATGAAAACTCCTTATTGAAGGTTAGAAGTGAAATTTAATGATAACCCTACCCCTACCATCAGGTGACAGAAAAGTCCCATATATTCCTGTAAAAACCCTGTCATGTAATCAGTCAAGTCAATTAGGTAATGACACGTCCTCTTCTTTAATCCCTGGCATTCATCATCTTTTGATGGGACTTTCCTTTCACTGCCACCCATCTTGTGGTTTCCCTTTGGAGCTCCCAGAATGTTGAGAGCAAGCCAACACTCCTGGCTCTCCTATTTGTCTTAATTATCCCAGAATGGATTGCTGTTGAGCGTCAGGCAATCGGCCTGTCGGCTAGAGGAGAAAATGTGTGGATGGAAAAAGACTTTGACCAGTAGATATGTGAAAATGTCTTGCAATGATGATGTTGGTGACATTACACAGTTAACCACAGTTAAGAGATCTGTCATCATAGATATGAACCCTAACTCTAACTCCAACCCTACCCTTATATTTAGGAGAAAGACAAAGAGACTATTTTTGTGTACATACTGCCATTACTTTGGAAGAACAATGTAATAAAACTAAAAAAAATTACATATTCGGATTGCTTAGAGTTAGAGTTAGAGTTAGAGTTAGAGTTAGCGTTGGCATGGCCACTGATGACAACTAAGACCCTAGCAGGGAGGAACCCCTCAATAAAAGAATGCTTTACCTTGCCGGGGTCTTAGTTGTCATCAGTGATCATGCCAATCCTGACTCTAACAGGTGAGTGAAGGTGTGTGCACAGGCACGGTTAGATTAAAATACATATGTCTAATTCCTTTAATTTATGCTTAGCCAGCTGTTATTACACTCCCAAAGTTATGAGTGACTAAATGAAGATTAAAAATTGACCTTTAGTCAGTTCGAAATGAAATTCTTAAAAAACACACACACACACACACACACACACACACACACACACACACGCGTGAACAATATCCAATCAGATGCAGAAGGCAACCTTGTTAATTAAATTTACAACATTCACACAGACATGGTTTCAGTCCTCCTCTCCGTGATTTAATTCTGTTAGCTCGTCACACTAAGTGCTGCTCTCCTCATCAATGCTTTAAAGTCCATTCAACCTCACTTATCTTGATGTTCCTGTTTCCTGATTTTATCTGACTGTCCACCGACTCACTAGAAAGAACGCGAAACCAACAAAACTGAGGGCAAATTTCTCTCTACCTTATGTAAGAAGTGAAAGCAATTTTCTGTCCATCTCTCCATGGATGTCCCTCTCTTTCTATTTCTCTCTCTACACTGTGATAGCCACCTTTCCTCTCCCTTCCCCCTCAAAGACACACACACACACACACACACACACACACACACACACTGTCATCTACAATTAGGCTCAAGAGAAACACCATAGTAGGAGGAGCAGGAGGTTAAGCAAGGATGGCCAGTGTTAACAAAATGTTATTTTCTCATTTCAGGAATAATGCTATGCAATCTTAGCCAGTGTATGTGAAAACATATTTTTCATTCCCTTCAACCAAACAAAGCATAAATGCTGCTTAGTGTTCTAACAGCTCAGTCTGCATCATAGATGTCTGCTAGTATGAGGGTAAAGGTGCGAAATGAAATAAAAAAAATATATGAGCGAGAGAGCTTTATAGAGTCTTCTTGTGTTTTCCTGTTTGTGTATATTTACATAGTCCAGTTTCAGGATGAAATGACCAGATGCTTGCTTCTCACACTTGGACTTGTTCCTTCCACTCTGATGCACTCTCTTGATTCTTAAGGAGAGGAGGTCAGAGGCTATCAGGGCCTTATAGGTCACCCAGAGGGCTAAAGCGTGTGTGTGTGTATACACACTGGTGTATATGTGCGTGTACGTGTACAGTGACCATGAGAGGGGTTGGGTTTACCCTGTGGACCTTTTTCCCACGCCTCCATCTCCTTATCGGTCTGAGGACACATGTCGCTCTGGATGGGAGACTGTTTGTGTCTGTGTCTGTGTATGTACTGGAGCTTGGATGGGGGCAGTGCGAGCATAAAAAATCATACAGTAAAGTCTGCTTTTTTGAAATTGGTGTGCAGTAATGTGTGCTTTCAAGCATGTCTGAATGTGTGTCTCTGTCTGTCTGAATGTGTCTCTGGGAGCATGTTGGTGTGTGTGCGTGCGTGCCTGTGAATCGATGCTCTGGATGACAGCCAGTGGCCCCCTTCTGTTCCCTCTCCGCGGCATCCAATCACACCACGGCACAATATTCTATGAGCAAACTGCAGCTGATCCCAGACCTGCTATCTGAGCAATTACCCAGAGTGCTCTGGGGCCGCATGGCAAGCTGGACAAGCTCATGCCCTCTGACATACAGCATGGGGGAGGGCGAGAGCGACACTGTTTTTTCTGACAGTTTGTATGAGTGTGTGTCTGCGTTAGTATAGAGGGGGGTTGATGACGATACATCGATGGGAAAAGCGGAGGTGGGGGGTAGTGAATGCATACTTCTGCTGCAACAGTATGACTGTCTGTATTACAAAGTGGACAAAGATATCAATGGAGAGGGTCCCGCGGCATGGCATTATGATTATCACCAAAACTCAGCAGACTGTGGAAATAAAGAGAACTGGTACATTTATTTTAATGAAGATAATTCATGTCATAATTATTATTATTTATTGGTCAGTTCAGACCAGGTCTGAGCTCAGTTTAGGTTTAAGTTTAGATTGCCAAAATGCCAAGTACTAAACCTAATGTTTATTTTCATGAGCAATTATTCTACTAAGTATTTTCTCAGTTAATCCAGTAAATATTATAGACTGTCAGAAGTTGGCATAAAAAGACAGATAATTGTGCAAAATGTCCAGCTTTCAAAAGAGATATCTTCAGTCAGATTATTATGTCCAACCAACAGTCCAAATGTCAAAGAAAATTAATTCTCAGTAATTTTACCAGAGAAAATGTTAAAAGAGGAAAGCCATACTATGATTTGCCAAAATAGTTATTCTATTTTCTACTGTTTGGCTGATCAATCAAATGACTCATTTAGCTATTTTCCTGGTTTTTGCAAGTTTTATTCTAAAAGCATTTAATACAAGCAGTAGTATACTGGTTTACATGTTCATCTCACACATGAAAGGTCCCTGGCTCACAACTGAGAGGAGACAGATTCTCAGCCTTGGCGGGCCACAAACCAGCATACTCCTAATGCTGGTTCCAAGCTTGGATAAATGGGAGGCCTTTGTCAGGAAGCGCATCCAGTGTAAAATCTGTCCCAAATCACATTAACAGACTCAACTGCTGTGGTGACCCCTTGGAGAGAAAAGGGAGAAGCCGGAAGTACCTAACTGAACAGGTAATGGTGATGGCATCAATGAAACTTAACCTAAACATTATTAAAACAAAGAGAAAAGGTAGATGTGGCTTGGATTACTGAACCTTGAATATGTTTTGAAGCAGAAAAACTCACAAAACTGTACTGAACATTAAGTGCTAAAAGAGAGACTTAAGAGGATAGACAATATAGGCAGGGAGCGATGACTGAGGAGTGATGTGCAACAAGGCCAGGACCCCAAAAATTTATTTGTGACAAATACCGTAGGGTGGTGTCCGAATCACAAAGAGAAGTAAAAGGAACATACAGTGTGGAAGACAGATGAAAGTCAGTAAAATATATTTTATTTTCATAGGAGAGCAGAAAGTCCATCGCGCTTTTTATATATTTTTATATATGTATGTATGTATGTATGTATGTATGTATGTATGTATGTATGTATGTATGTATGTATGTGTGTGTGTGTGTGTGTGTGCGTGCGTTTCAGGCAGTAAAACAATTGCAACAGCACATTGCAGAAGTCCGTTTGAAACCATATGCTGTGGCAGTATTTCACTGATTTTAATGGGACAGTATGATGTGGAAACATGACGGGAAACACTGGGGAGATAACCCAAGAAGCACTGCTATAAACTATTCCCAGCTGTGTGCATTAATCCACTCAGTGATCACGCCACCAAAAAGTTTCCTCAGTGTTTTTCATCATCGGCAGAGAAGGAGAGGGAGGAAAAAACCTCTGCTTGTTCCTCTAAGTTCTATGAGGCAAGGAGACAGAGTTTCACTGAGAGATGGAAATAGATCATGAAATGCAGAAACTGAAATGATTTCCCAGTCACACAGCCACTTACAGCGGGGAGGAACACACAAATGAAAAAGTCAAACAGACTGAAGTGGAGTGGATGGCGAAAAGCGATAGCATAATTCACAGTATATAGACATCTAAGACCAGCGCCAGAGTTGTTCAGATTTAACAAGGAGTGGTGGGGGTAAAGTGCTGATCTCCTTCATTTTCCCAGAAGATATCGAGTTAACTGGGAAGAAGCTATGCATATTTTTAATGAAGTGGAGATACCACCCACATTCATCCTCAACAAATCAACCCCTGGGACTACAGTAGGAGTCATGTTTGCATTTCTGAAGTGGCTTACACTGGCAAAAGTTCCAGCAGGAAAGTGATTTCAACTGTTCCATAAGCTGCAATACTATAACACCAGCCTCTAGTGTACACTGTGTTATTATTACTGCATGATACCATGTTGCTTGAATATGTTTCTGATGTAGACCCACCCCGCAGGCTAAATGAATGAAACATGCATGTCCATTCTGCCCCTTTGGAAACACACACACACACACACACACACACACACTTATATAGCAACACCTAGTGGCTTCACTTTGCTGTTACACTGTCAGTATGAACTCCTTTTTGATAGGCATTTTACTATCTGTGTATGTATGTGTGCATAAATCCCTGTAGGTGAGATACTTATGTGCTTTAGAATTAAGTATTGCTAAGATACTGAAGAAGGCTAGTACTTCTTTCTGTAGTGCAATATGGATAATTAGGACTCTATTTAGGGAAAGGGCCAGCCCAGGAAATTCACAGGAGATCCTCACTTCATTAAAAATCAATTATCACAACACACGTGCCGGAGCAATACAACTCTCAGTCGCGCACACACACACACACACACACACACACACACGCACACACGCACGTGTGCAACTCACATTTTAGCAACTATCTTTGTCTTGTTCTTAGTGAAATTCATCTCTAGTTAGTTCTCTCTTTCTTTTTCTCCCTCAAGAGATTGTGCAGGTCTGATCCTCCTCTTAGCTGAGGAATCGCCAGCACTGCAGTCCCGTTCTTACATAATAACCTGAGGATAACGCTCACGCTCTGGCTGGCTGAGGACCCTGTCAGTCACTCTGCTCTGACTGGGTCAACTCAGGTTGGAGAGAAGCCCCACCTATCCCCATAAAAGCATGTAGCTAGGAGAAAAACAATCTTCCCAAACAAAAATGAGTGTTTTTTTCCCACTAAGAGAGGTTAGTGGGAGAACTGCAGTAGAGTTGTTTATAAAAAGTTAAACTCTATTTTAGGAATTCACTTCCACCGCACTCTTTAAAGCTGCAAGTTTGCTTCTGTAACATAAAGCCTTGAAATACAACACCCAAAATGCATTATCATACATCCTAACTTTGAAAACAATAAGCTTTCTCTAAACACCCAACAGATAAACGCATCTTAATTCTACCACATGCATAATCCACCACTGCAGCTAAAGTGTAGCATGTATTGTTGACTGGATCTGGAAGTGGGAGTCCTTTGGTAAACAATTCACAAAGCCTCCGCTGCTGAGGGAGGGCGACAGGACGAGCAGTGATGATACACCGAGTTGGCTCCACACACCAATGACATCATTTCCTTTAAGACTGTGACAGCTTAGTACATCATCGTGGTGACAGCCAGACGAGTGCAGCGAGTGGGTGGTCACCCTGGCAACAGCTATGCTGTCATGACCATCTTCCTATATCCTACCTGACAGTCCCCACTGGCAATGAGCACAACACACATGCACACACACACAAAGTAAACAATGCAAACACCCACACATACACACACACATATATTCACAAACACTTTGCTAAACAGACAGACATGTACACATACTTTATCTTTCTGTGGTTCTTTTTTTTTATATGTGAAACGCTCACTCAAACCATCCCTGAAACACACAAAAACAATGCACATGCCCACACGCCCATTCTCCGTTGGGCATAATGATGTGACACAAAGCAGAGTACAATCTCCCATGGGGTAAAAAGAAATAAAGTGAAGATATAATGTAATCAGTGTAGAGGAAAAGGGGAAATGTAAAGCACTTGTTCTAAAAATCAACAGAAATAATAACTCCGTATATCCATGTTACACAGCAGCAGGTGTGGGCTGAATGTATTCCAATTGTCTAAACCCACCGAGATTAACTTGCTTCATGATTAACATTTTGATCAAAGAGTTTGACTAAAAGTATGGTACAGTACAGCACCAACTGCAAAGAGCTAGAGGATTGCGAGCGCAAATAATGAAGATGAGTAGAAACATGGCTGATTCTTGTTGTCCTGTCTTCTGTTTACTGCTTAAATGTGGTCTGTGATACCAGCCATGTCCTGGGTGCAACTGACCTGTTTTACAGACTAAAAATAGGGGGATACAGGCCACAGTCATTGACAGCTCTGTGTACGTTGTCTGTGTATCGTCCCAGTCCAGTGGCTTTCTGTGACCCAGTTTGGAGCTAGTTGGCCGAGAACGGGTGGAAATGGGTCACATCTTGGGCAGCACCAGAACTCCCTCGGAGTGTAGCTGTGCTCCCTTAAGCATACATTCAAACATCGTGTACTGTAATCTTGTTGCTAGGTCAGTTGTAGGAAGTCTGCCGCAACAGATACAATGATCCGTTGTTGGGTATGAACTATCAGGGATAGATAAGGAGGCTAAAGGTCCATTTTACCTCTTCAGATATAACTATTGAAGGTGTGTGTATAGATATATCATGAAACTGAGTACACAGTCCAGGATCAATGCATTCTGGATGTCAGTTGGAAATATATAAAAACATTCCATCTCTCTTAATAACCACCAATGGGCACAATTAATGGTAAGAAAAACTTTTTTTTCCAGTTTTGTTTCTAATTTTCTGTCATTGTCCATCATTATCTTCAGATAATTACTTTTCCTCTACACCATCCACTCCTTGCAGAGGATTTTTATGATAATGTAAAGAGAATACAGAGCAAATGAATTATCATTCATATAAATCAGCTGTCACTAGTATACCAGTGGCAAATATCTACATGTTTTAAAGCAGGGGTTTAAAAATCCCCTACAGGTAAGTTAGAACATATATAATTATAGTGTTTCATTGTAAATAATGAGGGCAAATCAATTACTTGGCTAAAAAATCTCAAAATGAGACCTACTAAAAATGAATATGCAAAAATTATATTTTCATTAGTATTTCATTGCAGTTTAACTAGAGATATATGCTGCCAAGCTGACTCTGTTTTTACACACCTTAAAATCTGATTATAGGTGAGTACAGAGAAACATTTCACTTTCAGGAAATGTGAAAGTTGGCATGCATCTTCTTTTAAGTGCTGCTGAAACAAATAGAAGTAACTCTGCAAACCCCATTCTTGCTAATGATACTTAAATAGACTCCTTGAAGTGCAGATGGAATGCATAGCATAGCAGTGATTGTCTGTACCTGTTCAGTTGCTAGACAGACAGAACTGCTTCCATTGATCCTGATAAGAGATTATCCAATTATGTATACTGCACACTCATTCTACCAGACGTTTAGCATATACACATACATATCCTACACATGCACAGTACATTCATATACACCCACAATCAACTCTGTCATACCAAAGCATGTATGCACGCTAAAGTGAACAAATGCAAACCTAAAACTGCTTTTCAGTGGGCACATCCGTACTTGCATATGAGAATACGCACACAAACAAAATGCTGTAGGAAAGGTTTATCGATGTGCATAAGAGGAATCAGTTAGTCAAAATTCATGCAAACATGAACACATGGACGCATTATTGACATCATCTGTTTCTGAACTTCTCAGAAAATTCATAAACATGCAGAATTTCCCACAGGTGGGAGTATGCAAGGAGATTACATGTGAATGGCTATTTCAGCTGTGGCTAAGCCCGTGCTCAGCAGAGGAGGGAACCAGCTCGTCGGGAAATAATTTAGGATTAGATAGGCTGTCTAATCTCTTTATAGAGACTGTGCCATCTCAGCAGCATACATGCCTACCTCTACATCCATGTCATATCTCTTAACAGGAACTGCAGCGTTCTCTTTCCATACATTATGGATAATGTGTTCAAAGGCACCCATGACAGGTGCTTCTGTGTATTGAAATAGTTTCTGTTCATATTCTGTGCCTTTGGTTGTGACTGTACATGGAGCTGCCTATACACAGTGAGTAAAATCTAAAATGAAAACAGTATTTTAATTTGTATTCAGATTGGGAGATATTAAATAGTAACAGCATTTGAATAGGTGAACTCAATGGGTGTGTGTGTGTGTGTGTGTGTCTGTGTGTGGAGATAGACCTGAAGAGCATCTGTGGTCCTGTTGTGATATAACATGTTTTCTCATTATGAGCAACCTTTCAAACCTGCAGGGGTCTCTCCTTTAAGTGCAACACAAAGAATCCACATGTCACACATTTCCATTTTGTGTGTGTGTGCAGTCCTTGATGCCCCGTTCATTAGAAAAACTCCTACAAGCACATTATGAATGCCCACATGTCACTGTGCCCTCGTGAATTTGAAGTTAACGTCACACAAATACAATATGCAGGCACACTGTAAGCTCAGTCAGGTTATACAGCCAAGTGGGTTATGTACATTTAACCTCAAATTAGACTACCAGAAGAGGTCTGACATCTGTCAGATGACTGAACAAGGTGTTGCTTACAACACCCCGGCCCTAATCTATGCCGTGTCCAAAATGTTCGTAATGCACACCTTTTCTGTCCTCTCACTTTTTCTTACAGCCCAAATCGAAGTTATACCATGCAAAATCTGTGGAGACAAATCATCAGGTATCCACTATGGTGTCATCACATGTGAAGGATGTAAGGTAAGAGTTTATTTGGTTTAATCAAAGCCTGGTTTATTTGCTCAGAAATTGTGTAATACATCATATACAGCCTGTGCCTTACAGGTACCTGAAGCATGTTTGTTTTCTGCTGACATATAACCAGGGTTTCTTCAGACGTAGTCAGCAGAACAATGCCTCCTACTCCTGCCCCCGCCAGAGGAACTGCCTCATCGACAGAACAAACCGCAACCGCTGCCAACACTGCCGCCTGCAGAAATGTCTTGCCCTCGGAATGTCCCGAGATGGTGAGGCCCAGTAAATCCACATTTATATATCTATGGTGCATAAGTGCACAGACAAATAAAAGCAAAACTCGCTATCTGTATCTGTGCTGAAGTAAGGATCACTTCTTTTGTTTTCCCCATTTTTTTCTACTTTTAAGAAAATTGATGAGTGGATTTTTTTTCATCTTACATTTTATTTCTTCCCCACACAGCGGTAAAATTTGGCCGCATGTCCAAGAAGCAGCGTGACAGCCTCTATGCAGAGGTCCAGAAGCACCAGGCACGACTGCAGGAGCAGCGGCAACAGCAGACAGGCGAAGCAGAAGCTCTGGCACGTGTTTACTCATCCAGCCTAACCAACGGACTGTCCACCCTTAACCATGAAATTGGGGGCACCTACGCAAATGGTCACGTCATTGAACTACCCAAAGGTGGCCATGGCAATGGAGGAGGAGTCCCTGGCGGTTACTATGGAATGGATTCCACCCAGCCGTCTCCAGATCAGTCAGGTTTGGACATGTCGGGCATGAAGCACATTAAGCAGGAGCCAGTGTATGACCTGACGCCAGTACCCAACCTGTTCAGCTATGGAGGCTACCAGGAGAGTCAGCTTGGGCCCAGTAACGTCAGCATGGGAGAGCTGGGTAAAAGTTGCATCTTACTCTATTTCTTAAAAACGATACATCAGAATCGCAAAATGGTCCTTTTGGGAGCGTGAGTCAGGGTTTTAATCTGAGAGCAGAACAGGAGCTCAGACAGGCTTAAACCTATAGCTCATAAGGTTTTGCATTACTGTATGCATGGCTAAGGCTGTTAGCACAAGTTAAAAATGATTTGAGATCAAGCAACTCAAACTAATTCATAAGAAATGTAAAATCAAGTAGAAAGTGAGAAGCAATGAAAAACATCCATCTATTAATTTTCAACATAGCGTGATCATGGTATCTGCAGCCCACTGTGCAGAATGCTTAGGAATCAATTGCAGGCCTGCTTGTCCTAAATACACACTCCATCTACTGCTATATCAAATGTATAGCAAATAAATAGATTGACATTGCTTAGGAAAAGGAATAAATGAATAATCCTCTTTTCCAGACCGGATCGCTCAAAATATTATCAAGTCCCACTTGGAGACATGTCAGTACACAACGGAGGAGCTGCAGCAGCTAGCCTGGCAGACGCATTCCTATGAAGAGGTCAAGATGTACCAGAGCAAGGTGAAGTTTTATGTTATGGCAACATCGTATTTACATTTGCATTTGACATTTACAATATCATAGTAGTCTGTACATGTTTTCTCCATGTTTCTTTTACATTATTTTTTCTGCTACTTCTACCGCACTGAAGATCTAGGGATATGGGCCTAATATATTTGTGTTCAATGCAGCAATGTTCATTCAAGTGTAATGCTTTGAATTTTGAACACTTGAGGTGCTTTTAATAATAATAATAATAATAATAATAATACATTTTATTTAAGGGTGCCTTTCTTGACATTCAAGGTCACTGTACAAATAGAGCAATTAAAAAGTTTTTTTTTAAAAATGTATGAGAAAGGCTTTTTCATTAGTGGTTAAGCCATAAGAACCCACGGTGACATGCATGTAACAAACACTTCATATGTTCTACAATCTTCCTTATAAAGTTTCATGCTTGACCTAGACTTATGAAGTTCCTAAAGAAAAATGGGTCTGGGTTCTTATTGGTTAAACTCAATGAGTATTTTTTCCACTAATTACAGAAATGAAACATACCTGTAGTCACAGAGTAATGTCAGTCATGGTAGCAATAAAATTCAGTTAGTTTCATTAACTCATTTGAATTTTAGCACAAAAGTATAGAGCACAACCCTAAACTGGGTCTCATTTGATTCTAGCCCCGTGACGTGCTGTGGCAGCAGTGTGCCATCCAGATCACCCATGCAATCCAGTACGTGGTGGAGTTTGCCAAGCGCATCTCAGGGTTTATGGAACTGTGCCAGAATGACCAGATTCTTCTTCTCAAGTCAGGTGAGCCAAACGGACAGTCAGTGGTGGGCTAGGCCTATCTCTTTGTTGAAGCAAAGGTCAGACCATGTCAGTCATGGGAAAAATGTACTGTGGTTTCTTTTTCTGTTTGCCTTTTAGAGAGTATATCAGCTTCAAAGGTATCCCAATCTCTCTCCAGGTTGTTTGGAGGTAGTCTTGGTGCGGATGTGCAGGGCATTCAACCCTCTCAACAACACTGTACTCTTTGAAGGGAAGTATGGAGGGATGCAGATGTTCAAAGCCCTAGGTAAGATATTACTACCTAAGCATTTTGTCTTCATTTGAATGTGTGATAAAGACTTTTTTTTTAAAGAGTAAAGTAAAATATAGAAAATGTGTAATAAAGAAACTTCCATTCCCTGTGAGGTATTTTTTTCCTCATCAGCACATACTGTACATGACCAGAATAAGTGTATTAAAATTCTCTCTCCTTGTGTGCCCTTCTCTGTGCATCCCTCCAAGGTTGTGATGACTTAGTGAGTGCAGTGTTTGACTTTGCCAAGAGTTTGTGTTCGCTGCAGCTGACAGAGGAGGAAATTGCTTTGTTCTCAGCAGCTGTACTAATTTCCACAGGTCAGTGTAAATCTGCTTATATTATAATAATACAGGACGCAATGCACATGGACTTGAACACTTTCAGTGTTGAAAACACTTAAAAGTAAGCAAAATAAGACTTTTAAAGATTTTACTTTACATTCATCTGTATCAAGCAGCATAATCACTGTCAAAGTAATCCCACCCATGTAGCATTTTTATACAGTGGCCTCACAGCCATGCCAACTTTATGTTCAGCTTTTGTGTTCAGCTTGCACAGTTTTGGACTTTTACACTATGTTCATCTGTTCTTTGCACTGTTTGCAACTATTGCACTACATTGCACTTTATCTGTTTATTTTTTTAAACTTTTAATTTTTAATTTTTAAATTTTAAACTGGAAAAAACAAAAACCCTAGTTCTAGCTCTGTTCTTCTTATTGATACCTTTATGTCTTATGTCTGTATGTTTATATGTTGCACCAGGTCCCGGAGAAACGCTATCTCATTTCACTATGTTCTGCGTCAGCTGTATGTGGCTGAAATGACAATAAAACTTTTGAATCCTTGAATCCAGTCGGGAACTTTATGGGCACTAGAAGACTGAAAGTTTCAATACTTTTTTCTACTCAGATCGACCATGGCTGATGGAGCCTCGAAAAGTCCAAAAGCTCCAGGAGAAGATCTATTTTGCTCTGCAACATATTATGCAGAAGAACCACATGGATGAAGATGCACTGGCTAAGGTAGGGCTGGACTTCTTAGTGATATAAGTCACACCCTCATAGCCCCCGAGACCTAAAATGCAGGGAGCTTAACAATTCATGTGCAAATTCAGTTCACAATGAGTCCCACACGTGTCATAGGTACTTCATGATTGAATTTGTTGAGGGTTATAATGATTTGTGGGACTTTATGAGCACCTTGTATATTCGCCGAAGTTGGTGTGCCAGTTGTGAAATTTCCAGAACTCTGTCGAAGTGTTACAATTTCATAAAACTTCACAACATGTTGCAATGGTGTTGTAGACTGTTGTAATTGTTTCATGAATGTCATAAATGCATCCTAATCTTTCGTAACCACATCAGGCTGGTCTGGCAAATTTTTTCCACAACAAAGTGTCACTGATACCACACCACACACACGGCCTGAGAGTCAAAAATACCTCGTAATAAGTTATGTTAAGTAATAACATTTTACTATTCTTTTCTAAATTATTTTTCACATTTCATATCTTTACTGTAACTGCTCCATAATGATTCAAAAGGAACTATAAATGCATCATAATTTCTTATCCGTTTCGTACAAAACTGCGCTTCAGAGGTCACTCCACAACAAATCATGAGTTTCATGTTGTGTTGATTCATGATTAAATTTGCACAAGTGGGACCTCAGCTTTAGGCTAAAGCAAAAGACCAATCAAACACAGACAGCAGTGTCTCTTGTCTCAAGGACAGGTGGTGCATTGGAAAAACACAACAAAAATGGTAGCACAAAAACTGACTTCTAACCTTGTCCCTGTCTGTTGTTTGCCAGTCTGTATTATTTCTTGAACTTGAAAACCTCTCCCTCTTGTCTGGCAGCTAATCAGTCGAATCCCAACGTTGTCAGCCCTGTGCACACTCCATACTGAGGAGCTTCAGGCCTTCCAGCAACTCCACCCAGAAACAGTCAATGTCCTGTTCCCTCCGCTCTACAAAGAACTCTTCAACCCAGACCCAAACTCTGCCATGGCCATGCCCAAGTGACTACCTGTGGTCCACATGCAACAAATGACGGCAGCAGAGGACCAAGAAAGTAAGACAGCCGCACCCAACAAGCCAATGGCAGCTGTGTCGACTATGCCATCAATGTGGCAACCACATATTTCCAAGCTCCCCCAGGCACATTTCAAGCTGGTGGGTGAGGAGTCATCTTCTAGCAACGTAGAATTACCGCCAACAATACTAGGAATGTCCAGCACTTATTCCATCCTGTTCACCGATACAGTCTGAAGAATGTATATATAAATGAAACGCGCCCTAAGCCACAATCTGAGCAGGGCTTCCACCTCTCTCCTGAACTGAACTGACTGACTGACCAGTAATGTACAGACTTTAAAACACCTAGGAACAATTTTAAGCTGTCAATCTTTTAAAAAAAATTGGTAAGTTAAAGTGATTCTTAACTTGTTTTAATTATTTTCCACATGAAGACATTGTTCAAGTTGGAGAAGCTGGATGGGGGAGGGACTGTGGATTTAGAAAGCTATTGTAGATATTCTTCTAGTGGAGAGCGGATTCCAGTATTACTTCTTGTTCTGTTAAAAATAAGTTAGTCCTAATTTAAATATACAGCAGCCCACTGTGGCTGACTATACCATGTCTACGTGTTTTTATTTTATTTGATAGTTTCTTGTGTACAGAATTTGTAAAGTTGAGACTTGTAAAACAACACTGGCTAAAAACCGGGAGTCAATTTGGGTTTGTTGATATAAAGAAGCCTTGTCTGGATTTTGTTCATATGTAAAGGAGGTATTACATCCTTCTGATCTTATAGTAATGTAAAGAGAGCGTATGAAGGATTTAAAAAGAAAATTATGGCTACTACTTTTCAAGGTGAAGATATATACAGAAATATTCTATTTTGCAAGAAAAAAATCTGGCAGATTTGCCATCTTATCAATCATTTATTTCTCGCTGCAATAATTAAGTCCAATAAAAGCTGGACTGCTTTTGAACAATCACAAACAACAAATCAGAAACCAGGACCTCGCAATGAACCCCAAACCTCTTCCCAAATTCCCCTGTACCCAGACCTTTATTTCTCATGTATTAGGACCTTGGCATAAGCTTGGCAGACATAAGTGGATAGAAATCACAATGAATAAGTGTAGAGATATCCACCAAAAAAAAAAAGGCTACAAAATTAAACAAACTTGAATTGGATTCATAACTTTCCAGTCACTGGAACCTGCATGAGTGCTGTATGCCCTCATCCCTACAATCACTATTTGCACAATCATCACAGTCCATGGATAACAAAGACTCTGTGGGCTGTGAATAAGTAGGACCCTTTCTCTAAAGAGCAATAACTTTCACAATGCCTTTCTGATCTTACACTTTTCCTTCTCTTCCTACTTTCAGCTAATCAGATCAAGGTAGCCGTTTTAACTAAAATGCACTATATTTCACTCATTGGTTATGGATAGCAGTCACCTCAATGGTTGGTACTCATTCCACCACAGACTCAGCAGTGTTTTTAGTGGTACACAATGTGACATTAAAGAAAGAGTGAAAGACATGAAGAAATGCAGAACAGCCTCCAACCATTACATGACTTAACACAATTTAAAACTGCAATATACCATTACCAATTTAAACAGGAAGCTGTGATAGACAATCACTTTTTGTTTTTGACTTAGTCATTCCATAATTATTAGCATTTACATTTTGTCTTAGTTTCTTTGTTCTGCTGTTCTGGCCATTGTGTAAAATCACCTGGCTTTACTGGGCATTTATCTGGGCATGTTGTTACCCTATCTTTCCTGGTGAAGGAATAATTTGAAAAATCATTGAGGATACATGTTTCAGTGGTTTCTGCATACAGCCACTAGATGTTCTGTGAATTTCTTTGTAAAGTAATAAGGGCTGAGAAGCCTCAGCAGCGCAGCTAAAGAGCTCCCTTTTAAAATGAGCCATTTACCAAAAGAAGAGACACTCAACACGATATTAGCACAGAATCAATCAGCTGATACTTTTTTTGGACTAACTGGCAACTAATATTTTAATCTACCACTGCACTTTTACCTCAACTTTAAACGGTATGATTAGTAGACTCTGATTTATTGTTATTTAAAGAAAACTGAAAGTTTTCTGATGTTTTAAAATGCACAGTGGCCAAATCTTTGCCTTCCCATACAGCCAGACTCTCTCTTAAGACCACTGGTACCCCTAACGTATATTATCCATCCTCACATGTTTTTTTCTGTGTGTAGAACAAAAACATGTCAACAGCATGGTGGACCAAGTACCAATGTTACATTCGCAAATCAGCTTACATCTTTCTGTTCCATGCTGTGTCCATTTAAAGGTTCCCCCAAAGTCCAGCATCTTTCCTTCAAACCCTGACCCAACTACAGATCAGAGGCCAGTGACTCTTAAAAGACAATCACTTACTCATTAAGGCTCGAAGCACTACAAAGCATCTCTCAGGGAGCAGCTCTTTTTCAGATTTTTCATTAAGAGAGGGTTTAATATTTTTGCAAATTTACAAAAATGTAATTATTAAAGAAGAACTTTTTAGGATAAAAACAGCATACACCACCAATGTATGCCTGCAATGAAATCTGCCCAGACAAGGCTTTGACAGATGTACGTCTGTGTGTATGTATGTGTGTATAGAGCATGAATTCACTGTCCAAATCTCTTTAGACTCCATATTATATGACAAACATCATTACATAGCACTAGAAAAACCTATATGCCCGTGTGCTCTTGTCACCACTGTATGGTCATGTTTACTGCTTATTTTGCTGCTTTTGGGACAGTGAGGAAAGTCCATTAGTAAGCTGTGACACAAGCGCCACACAACACTGCAGGGACAGTGAATTCTGACTCTGAATATGAAGTTTTTGTGTGTGATGTTTTTATTATCCCTTGTTAGACTGTGAATCAGAGGGCTGGGATGGGGTTGTAAGGGAGGGTAGGGGGGATGTGCCAGCAAGAACGAGTGGCAACGCAACACTGTAAGTAAGATACTGTAGCAATAAGAACTGGAGGCATTTACTACAGTCATGTTTGCATTGTAAGATTATTTTTTATTTTATTACTATTTACTATTATTATTGTTCTTATTATGACTACTATTCTTCTATTACTATTAGCCTATTGTTGTTCTGTTCTATTTGCATGATGTTTCATGGCAATGAAACATTTGGGGCTTATTGTGTTTTCTCTTCTCATGATAATGTGGGTTTCGTGGGAGAGGTTTTTTTGGCAGGGTGGTCGATGGGTTTCGGGAAAACTCCACATCAATTTAGTCAGTTCAAAGCATTTTTTTCACAAACTGAAAGGATTTTTAAATAAATGCTCTAATTTGTACACAACCAATTTTAATTTGTTGCTGGATTTGAAATGGGTTTTTTTTTTTCTTAACCTTTGAATGTGTGCGTTGAACGGCCCTTGCTGAACTGGCCTTATTGAATCGGATAAGACACCCATAACCTGCTATGGGAGGGAACTCTGTGGGAGGGGGGGTTAATCTATTCTGAATGTTATGGAGTAGCCTGTTCAGTGTGAGGGGCTGAACGCATCATGCGCCTTTACCACTCCATCAACACAGAATGACATCACAGAGCGCACAATGAGTAGTCGTCGTTCTTTGACAAGACTTGGACAAATTGCGCAGACAATTTTTAATACACTTAGTTTGAAATACATTTCCTACGCTTAGTCAAATACAACCCAAACCTCCTTCTCCCTTTCCTAGGAAAGCCTGTGTGAGTGCGTGCACGCGCGCATGTGTGTATGTGTGTGTGTGTGTGTGCGCGCGCGAGGAAAAGAAGCGAGTGAGATGATGTTTGCTCTACCAATGCTTTGTAAACTTTCTTGATGCATTACACATTTGTGCAATTGGAGTAGTGTTGAAAATTGTTAATTTATTGTTTAGAATGTCTTTGCGTCCCAGCAAGAGCAAATAAAACAAAATGTAGCAATCTGTAACCGAAACCTAAAAGGTACTTTAGGCTACAGAACCTCTTTTACACAGGACTAACAAAACAACAAAAAAAAAAATACAAAAAAAAAAGAGACATTTTGTTTGTTTTCAAAGTGCCATAGCTAGTGAGGAGAGAAAGGATTGGCAGAGTGGGGCGTAGTTGCTTTACTGTGTGAGTTTACTTGAGAAACCAATCAAAAAAGGGGAACTCCAAGGAACCTGTGTATTTGGTTACACTCACAAACTGTTTTTACATTTTATGCTTTTTTCATTTGGTGGGGACTCTGCTTGACTCTGAACACTGACTCTGCTACAAATCTTCTACTGTCAAGTTTTCATTTTCACATGAGAATGAAAGAGCGATTGTGCATGTGTAAATGCATGCATTTGCAATAAAGTGAGTCACACCCAGAAATGGTTGATTCAGACTGGGTTGAAGTTCAGAGCTATGCAGGGGCCTTAGTGAGTTCTCCTTTGAGATGTATATACAATGTGAAGGTCTGAAGTGATTTTTTTTGGTTAAATTCTATATTTTATCGCTTTTGTAGACATTTTGTTGTGGGAAGAAAAAAAAATAAAAGAAATTTTATGGGTGAGATTCTGCCTCATTTTTCTGACTCATACAAATTATATCATTAGATACTGGATTAATACATAGTGTGCTGCTGTAATATAAAGCTATCATTACTTATTTATGAAGTACAAATTCTTCCAAAAAGTTATTATACTGTATTTCATGAATACAGTAAAAGATTGCTCTGAGCTCATTTTTACTGTATTTCCCAACATGATTTATGGCATACAGTACAACATAAAAATGTTCTGCAACACTACTTTCTTCCTGAAAGCCTTACCTTAATACAATCAAATAATTCAATAGCACCCTTAGTGCAAAATATTTTGGCCTCCAGTGACATATGGCGCCAAGGTGGTACTTTGTGGAAACACCTATAAAAGTGCACATGGTTTCTTTTCCACGCTTCCTGGCTCAAGGTCACTTTCTGGCTTCATCGTTTTCCAGTTCTTCTTTCCCCAATGTCAGCTCCTCATCGGCGCTGTTCTCGCAGCCGTCCGGATGGTTCCTTAAATCTGAACAACAGAAACATCAGTTAGCGACATGTCGCTCCAATAACACATTCATTACCACAAGAAAGAGAATACTGACAGGCCTGGGAGGAAGTCCATGCATCCAGCATGAATAATTTGGTTTGATTTGTTGGTGAAATCTTGGAGAGGACACAAGAAGAGGAAGAGGAAACACAACGTACCTTTGAAATATCAAAACAACTGTGTCTGAATGTTTGTGTGTTTGTTTGCTGGGCTTGTTTGTTTGTGAGCACAGTTTCTTTCCGCGCAGTTATTCTCTAGATGCTGGTATCATGTCTACCCAGAGACGTTAATTAATAGCTAATCAAAGCTAATGTCTCAGCAGCACATCGCCAGCACAAAGACATGATTAATACGTAATCAAAGGCCATGCAGCACAACGCACAAAGAAGGGCCCTCCCCCATGCCTCAAACACTACTGTTGTTATAGAAATAAACGAACACTCGCAGCTTAATTAGCTGGCTGTTCGTGCGTGTTGTCTTCATTTGAAGTTGTTGGGGATTTCTCTCTGAGCCAAGTTGGCCTCCTGAGTGACGACACAGAGGTGACATACAAATACATGTATATGCACATGTGCGCACAAAAAAATATACATACCAAGAAATGCTAAGCCACACATCACAACACTGAATTATACAAAAAGAGTACTCTAAAAATTTTTCATATATTATTAACATGCACACGTTCTTTGATCGCGTCTCTTTCTCTTAGATATGATTTTATACATTTCTGACCTTTTAGGCCCAGTCTGTGGCAGCAGGCATTGCAGGAGTGTTTCTGCAGGAAAGCATTGATGGCAACATCTCCAAGATTATCAGGGCCAAAAAGCATCTCACCCCTGTTGGCACTGCACAGAGTCAGAGCCCAGGCTTTCATCAATACATATGAAATACAATGTGATTTTTTTTTAAATGAGAGGTTAAGCGTTTTTAAAATTAAATGTTATTAATTATATTTATGTGGAAATGGTTACTGCACCTTTGGTCATCTGCCATAATGACTGTTGGATCAGTCAGCTCTTCTCCTATTCCTGTGAAAAAAGAATAAAGGAATGAAAAACAGAGAGCAACGACAAAGAAAACAAGACTCAATATACCTCATGTGCAAACACACACAAAGTAAAAGTATCTGCCTTGTATGTCGAGAACCAGCAGCTCCCTACACGAATACTCATAGGTCCAGTGGGAGAACGCCAGCAGCATTTCTTCCAATGGACAGCAGGGGGTGATCTCTTCTCCAGTGTTGTTGTTGTATTTCCTGAAGTCACCGGACATGTTACTTTCAATGGTCAGCCACTGGCCATTGCAATGCCAGAGGACCAGCGATACATCAAGAAATCTGATAAATAGAAAAGGAGGCTATTAGATGCACAGCTACACATGTATACAGAGAAAAAAGACAAAAGACAAAAACACATACCTTGGTGAATGGTGCAAATCATCAGGTTTGACCTGGTTAAACACTTGCATCATCTTCTGGGCTGCTCTCTGCTGCTGGATCTCCTTTAAAGAGGTCCAACAGAAATTGAGCATAGAATCAGAACTATTACTACTATATTTTCACAAATAGTAATACACTGGCTAACTGGTCAAGTGATTCCTTTAAAGATTTTTGGTACCCTTAAACAAAGCTGCAGTGCGGTGCTACCATGGAAGTACTTCTGCCAGGCACGAACCACCTCTGGCCTGAAGGCTTTGACCACATATACCAGACCAGGTCGAAGCATGTCCCCTTCTGCCCATGTACAGAGCACCCGGCAGCCCTGTCGGAGGCCTCCATCCAAAGAACCTTCTTCACTTGAGAGGGGCTGCAGCATAGCAGACTGGCCTCTTGATGACCAGGAAGAGACTGACCTGGATTCAACATCAGCATCGGAGGCTACTTCCTCCAGAGAGTAAATGCTCACCTCTTCACCTCCTGTAGAGAATGTGCACAGACAAAATAAAGTGCATGGAAAAGAATAGAAAGGTATAACATTTTGGGTAAAACAACAGTGATCAAAATAACATAAATTAACTATGGCACCAAAAAGGAAAGTTACCCAAAATTGAAACGGGAGTGAAAGGGATAGTGTGAGCCAGTCTCATCAAATTGTTTCTCTCCATGGCTGTTAACACACAGACACAACACAGTCAAAACTACATAAGAGCTACTATATGAGCATAATTAAAAATTAAATCCCAGAAAAAAAAACAGATGCACATTATTCTAGATAGAATCCCTTTTGGATCTAGAATTGCAAATATTGATATCCTCTAATGTAGACCAAGATTCACAGTCTGTCTGCATATTGTGTAAATACCCGAGTAGTGTGGATACAAATTGTCACTGGGCTGGAATGAAGAACTCTTGGCAGCTGAAATCAAAATAAAGGTAAATTTGAAATAAAAACATTTCACACTATAATGAACATTACATCATCATACTGTGTAGGACATCCATTCAAGCTGTGCATCCAGACATACCTTCAGATGCAATGCCACTCTGTAATCTGCAAAACACATCAAGAAAAATATGCAAGTGAATGTTATAGTAATGTTATAGTACAATTAAGAGATCTGTCAAATTCAGGGTTAATATGACAGACTTAAAGAGAGGCAAACTTACGAAGACCTACGACTGATGGGTCTTGCCCAGCTATTCCAAGCTGAATGAGTGGGACTCCATACATCCTAACATTTAATGTAACAGTAATCAAAATAATGTCACTGACTTTAATATACACTGATTTTATTACACAAACATTGCTGATGTTACCACACATACCCAAAATTTACCACATATTTACCTGATGGGAAAACATCTGTTTCTGCAACAAATCCATTGGTTCAAAATCTGAAATAGCAGTGATATTAACAATCTCCCAGTATACAAAAGAAAACTTCATATTTTTGATAAATTATACATGGTACATATTCATATCATGGATTGTTTCTTTTGATATGGCAAACCAACAGGCTCTATTTATTATTCTCTACCTTGTCATTCTTCTTATACACAGATTCAGTAGCAGATGCTGACAGAAAGCTCTGCTTGCAAATATAGCATATAGTCTTTCTTAATGCAGATCCTTACTTAGCTGACTGAGGCTGGTTGAAGCTGACCAACAAGTGGGTTCTCTTATAAACCCCAGGCGCCTTCCCCAAGAGGCATCGGACAACTGGGACTGCATGGCCAGCTATTTTCCAAAAACAAATGAGATGGAAGAAGCTCCTTAAGACCCACAGAATTAAAAGAAATTAAAAACGTGCAATTAGCAAGCTTTCAGTTTTATGAGTTGACTTGTGTTTTGGACCTCACTGAATCTCTACTTTAAAGAACAGAACTTGTTTCACATTACCGTATCGGGACAGCTCTCTTTTATCTTCACAGTCTTTCGGTTCTGGCTTTTGCCTCTGCTCTCCGAGACCTGAGTGAAGTCAGAGGACTTGGACCACTCTGTAGAAACACAGATGTACACTAGCTCTAAGTGCGTGTGAATGCATGATAAAAAGGTATGCACAGATTTTTTTAGTCAGACTGCATGCACTATATCTTGCAGATATTTAAGCTAATCCGTGCTCATCATTTTAACACAAAACTGAACTACATTTTCTAATCTCTGCATTACATACCTTGGCTCCTGCTGCATCGTAGTAATGTGTCACCTGTTAAACCCTTCCCACCAGATAAATTCTCATTGATCATTGGTTCATTGAGAGAAGGAAATGATCCCCTGGCTGGGCTGAGCGTTGCTCCAGAGAAAGCCATATTCTCCATGCTGGACGACAAAGATCTGCAGTAGCCGTAGGGACGGTCTCTGGACAAACATGCCCGTCTGGGGGTTTTCACAGGTTTTCTCCGCTGGTTGTAATTTCTGGACCGAAACGTTGGCTGGTTATTGTCATGACAAAAACCAGGATTTATCAAACCCTCCGAGATGTCTTGTGGGTCAGACAGGAGAAAAGCACTGCTAGAGGCTCTGTGCACTTCTATATCAGACAGCTCTTCCTGTGTCCCTTCTTCCTCTTGCTCTTCCTCTACTTCATTCTCCTCTTCCATGGAAGTTTCTTCCTGACTGGGATACAAATATGGTTCACATGTCCAGAGTTTATAATGTAGAGACTCCAAGCCTCCGGGAGAAAGAGGAGACCCACAGTGGGATGCTTCACAAGACTCACAAGGTGTCTGATCTCTGACACCACCAAGAGGAACTCCTCCAGCATTAAAGTGAGAGAGGGAAGCACAAGACCCAGGCTGATTCTCACATGTATGGTCCTAGGGGAAACAAAATGTGTTAAACAAAGTATTTTAAACTGTTAGGCTTTGGCTTTATGTGATACTGTTATAAAGGTGAGAAGACAATGTTACATATTAAAATAAGGATGTGATACTTTATGGATCTCTTTTAGCTTGTCTCCCCCTGAAGGCCAAAGTCAGGTTTGCAACTACTGCCTTTTCTGACTAAAGTCTAAGGATTGAAACATTATAATTAAAGTTATTGCAACTAAAAGACCAGTGTGTAGGAGAATTGTTTACTCTTGACTACTGTTATTATGAAACAACAGTATTAAAATGCAACAGTAAGCACCTCCTTTGTCCTTTCATCACCCTCCTCCGCATGTCCATGTCTTCCTCCCCTGCTTCCCCTGGCTCCTACGTGGCACTCCTGTGATGCCCGTCTACTCGCTCCCAAAGTGTAGCCTTTAAGCAAAGAAGGTGGGGTACTTTTACATGACTTGGCCACTAGTCGCCATGTATTTGGAACATCGCAGTCCATGCCGCTTCTGTGTGGAAGGGTCCAGCTGTGAGGGACGGTGTGCCGAGATGTTTTAGTGAGTCGACATTGAGCCAGGCGTGTCTCCTCCTGATGTAGATTGCTGGATGCAGAGAGAAGAGCGAGGGTGTCCACAGCCAGCGCAGAAAGGTCCTGAAGTTGACCAAGATGACAGTCTAACTCTGATAGGGTATCCTGAATGAAGGTGACCTTCTCCGAAACTTCCCCCACTATCATGCACATCTCTTCGGCTCTGATGAAACAAAAATAAAAAGAAACAGCGTAAAGGCTTTACACTCTACATGATAATGCTACAATGCTTGATGCATACCAAATCTCAATTTGCTACACCACACTAAACCAAGTTTGTGCAGGAACACCAAAGTACATAAACTCAAATATCATCCTTTGCATGAGCACAGAATGAATTAAATAAACAAAGCTGGCAAGTTTATGTCAGTTGTGATACTGCAGGTGGTTAAGCAGAACACTGATCCAGAAGAAAAACAAAAGAGCTGGTGGATCATTTTAAATAGTCGGATAAAACCAAACAAATGAGAAGCATCCCATTCAGAATATCAATCCACCTCTCAGCTGTGGCTCTGATCCTGTTAAGTTGACTGCTATGAGGTCCTTCAGTCTTCTCGTGAAAGTAGGACTCCACACATTTCTCCTCAAACTCATGCAGCTTCTTGCGATCCTCATGGCCCAGATAGAGCTCTAGTTAAAGATGAATAAGACACAAGTGACTTTATTGACTTGTAAAATGTGTAGAGATAACTGCTAAATAATTTTTCCCCACAAAATACATACTGTGGTACTTACTAAGCCCCCAGGATCTCTCTTCCTGCTCAGCACCTCCACTACATTTCTTGTAGATAGCTTTCAAACCAAGAGCCATGTGACTCAGAAGAGTAAGAGGCGGGGGCAGCCATGGTCTCTCTTGATAGGTCATTATGTAGCGGTAACGGTTGTACTTCCACAGCTTGTTGGATGTGGATGCCATGTCAAAGTAGATATTGCTGTTAACAAGAGTTTTGTTTATTGAAGGGTTCCCACTGTTAATAATTGAATAAAAAAAAAAAAAATCAGAATGCTTACTTGAAAAATGCGATGAGAATGTTGACCATGATGATATACTGGAAGAACAAATACACAGCCTGGAGAAATGGCGCAAGAAAGGATGCAGGAGGACATGGCCCACCCGACTCACATGCTGTTGATACGCACAAACACAGACCATACAGAAAGCATCCTCGTTAACAGTGCAAATACACTGCAAAAAATCAAGGGTCATTTTTTACTAGGTGGTCAAATTATATTGCCTAAACTAATTCATCAATGTCACAAATACACAAGTGCCTGAAAGCAGATTTTTTTTCTTAAACCACTAGTGTACATAGTTTAAGTACAATAGATGTTCTGATTCTCATTCATTACCATCAGAGACTTTGTATGAAACTCCTCCTGAATCACGAACAAAGAATAAGAGCTTGAATCATATAAAACTCTCTTCAGGGACTCACTCTCAGTGATACTGAAGAACTAGCTTACGCATTTATTACTTCTATGCTTGATTACTATTATATACTGCTATCTAGCTGTTCTAAAAGCTCCCTAAAAAGCCTCCTTTTGATCCAAAATGATGCCGCGAGAGTACTGACAGGGACTAAAAGGAGAGATCATATATTGGCTTCTCTTCATTGGCTCTCCATTAAATCTAGAATTAATTCAAAATCCTTCTGCACACATACTAAGTCTTGAACAATCAGGCCTCATCATATCTTAAAGCTCTCACTGTACCATAGTTTCCCAATAGAGCATTTGCTCTCAGACTGCAGGCCTACTTGTGGTTCCTAAATTTCAAAAAGTAGAATGAGAGGCAGAGCCTTTAGCTATCAAGCCCCTCTCCTGTGGAACCAGCTCCCAGTTTGTATTCAGGAGACAGACATCCTCTCTACCTTTAAGATTACGCTTAAAAAAAATTTCCTTTTTGATAAAGCTTATATTTAGGGCCTAGTAATGCTGCAACAGACTTAAGCTGCTGGGGGACTTCTCATGATGTGCTGGGCATTTCTTCTTCTCCCACCTCTTTTCACTCCCCATGCATTTATTTGCTACTGATATGTACCTTAGGCTGCCCCTTGTATTCTCCCAAGGGGTCGCAACAGCAGATTAATCCACATTGGTAATTAGGCAGAGGTTTTACACTGGATGCCCTTCCTGACACAAGCCTCCATGATGAGAGGTTATTAAATTTTGGCTTCTCTCTCCTATAGTCTGTGTCTCTTTGCTCTCCTATGTTTCTCTTCTCTTTCCCCTCACTCCCAGTTGGTTAAGGCAGATGCCCCTCCCTGAGCCTGTTTCTGCAGGAGGTCTCTTCCTGTTAAAAGCGACTTCTTCTTTTCCACTTTTGCTAAATGCTTGCTCATAGGGGATCGTCTGATTGTAGGGGTTTTCTCTCTAATATTGTAGGGCCTTTACAGTGTAAAGCGCCTTTAGGTGACGTTTGTTGTAAATTGGCACTAAATGAACAAAACTGAATTGCAAATATTGTATGGCCCACACAGAGCTCTGATTTTAACATTGATGAGTCAGACTGGAAGATATGACACCAAAGAAGCATCTGAGACAGCCTAAAGCCACATTGGAACAAAATACCTTAAGAAAATGAAACAAAAAAATTTTGGTGCCATTTACAGGGCAAATCATGGCATACCATGTATTGATTTGTTTAGGTTTTTCTTATGGATATATGATATCTTTGAAAGCATTCTCACCTTTTTTTTTAAATGCCTACTTAAATACAATATTGTATATCCTTCCAAAATTAGATCAAGGTTATGTTCTGGCACAATGATAATGTTTCAACTGAAGTCAGTTTTAAAATCTCTTGGCAACTAATGCAGCGTCAACTCCTACAATAACTGAAGTTACCAGAGTCCTTAAACAAAGAGGACAACAGCCCCATTCAACTTTAGCCTGAAGTCAATGACAAATGCTGTAATACAAAAGTGAGTCAATCAAAGCTCACTTCATGAAGTCAGACTGACTGAATGACCTTAGTTCAAGGGACACGGGATAAACGGCAAATTATGCCTGCAGCATTCATCCATTAAGCACGTCCACTAACTGCCAAAAGCATCAATGTTAAATTCCACTATACAAGGTTAAATTCTACTTGCATACCAGTGTTCCTTAAAAAAAAAAAAAAGTTTATAAATAGCTATGTTTTAATTGGACCACTAACGATCTATCTCTGATGCGTAGACTTCTCCATAGATCATCCAGTAGGGCTGGAAGACGATGTCTCGTGCTAGGCTCCAGGATGGCTCCTCATCTGGAGACAGGATGGCCTTCCTGGACACCCCGAAGGTCAGCAACACTATTGCCATCATCACCACAATGAAGAACATGTTTCTGGTCTGGATACACAGAGAGAAGAGTGACTGAAAAAAAACAATTCTCAAATGTTTACCTCTCCAGTGAGTGCTGTACAGTCTGTACCCACCATCTTAGTGATCATAGTGAGGTAAGGGCCAGCATGCTGATTGACAGCCAGCAGATCCGTCACCCTGACAAACCAGAAGATGATGTCCAGACAGTATGCAATGCGCCCTGCTCTCCGGTAGGGATCAGCTTGCCAACGCATTACCAGACCAGCCAGAAAAAGCAGGATCGCAATAAAATCTGATATGTTCCAGTATTCTGAGAACCAAATCTTCAGCTTCTGGCTCAGTTTCGTCGGCTCAGACATTAACACCTAATAAATTAGATTTTTTATCTAATTACCTATACAATATTATGATCCTCAACATTTTTTGTCATTCCATCTGCAAAGAACAGAACCTCTGACCTCTCTGGTTTTCTCCACTGCAGTTGACAAAACATACGCTATGACCACCCATTCCTGAACACTAGGTTGATCCCTCATTTTCACCAGGACAACATAGGAGAATACCATCAGAAAGGCCAAGTAGGACATCTAGAGTTAAGACAGAGAAAAGAGACTCAGAGACATATTAAGACATTAGAAAAATATAATGTTCTGATGATGACAACAGCCATCTGTGTGATGAATTTTGAGAGTCACATATTCACTAATATAAAGATGCCTGCCACCTACTGTGTGAAACCAAAACTTGACAACAGGGGCTGTGTAGAAATCATAAAGCTTAGTGATCCAGGAAGCACACTGCACAGTTACAGAGGACATAGTTTCTGACACAGGACCGAGACATTTGTCTTGAAAAGAGAGCCCTTGTTCTGCATCCTCACTGTCCTATGCGAGTTGAGGAAAGAAAAAACAAGAGAAGAGAACAGAAGATCATATAAGAGGGGAGTAAAGTTGAAGTTTGAATATAGCATTGGATACAGTCATGTAAAAAGGAAAGTTTTCACAAGACTCTATGCAGTCCTTTGAAAAATGAAGTAAACCCCATGATTTAGGAGCCTTTAGAATAATCTTAACTTAAAGTAACATTTTTCCACGACTTTATCAATTGCTCACCTCGCTGTGGAGGAATTTTGGCCCACTCTTCTCTACTATATTGCTTCAGTTCATTGAGGTTTGTGGGTATTCATTTATAGACATCTCTCTTAAGATCCTTCCACTGCACTGCAGTCGGGTTGAGATCTGAACTTTGACTGGGCCATTGCAACAACTTCTTTTTTTTTAGTCAGTCAGTTGTAGATTTGCTACTGTGATTAAGATCATTGTCCTGTTGCATGGCCCACCAAGATTTCCACCAAGCTTTAGCTGTCAGACCATCAGATAGTCTCACATTTGGCTCTGGAATAGTTTGGTATATAGAGAAGTTTATGGTTGAGTCAAAGACTGCAAGATGCCCAGGTCCTGTGGCTGCAAAACAAGCCCAAATCATAACCCCTCCAGCACCATGCTAACAGTTGGTGTGGTATGTTTGTGCTGATATGCTGTGTTTGGTTTTAGCAAAATGTACCACTGTGCAGTATGCCCATACATGTCCACTTTGGCCTGGTCTGTCCAAAGGACTTCGTTCCAGAAGTCTTGTAGTTTGGCAACACTTTCAAAAAAGCTATACTTGTCCAGCCTTTTACTAATTGTACAGTCATGAACATTTAATGTACTAACTGAGGCCTGTAGAGTTGCAATTTTTCTCAGCATTGCACAGTCTAATCTTGGGGTAAATTTGCTGAGATATCCATTCTTGGAAAGATTGTAGCACACCTTGATACTCCAGACCAGCAAACTGCCTAAATTTCTGCTTTTATAGAGGAACTCAATCTGGTTGGTGATCGATTAATTAGGCGGATTTGATTAGTTGCACCTGTCTGATTACCATCTTAATTCCTAAGAGGTGATAAGCATATACATTTTCACATTAATTTAAGTGGAATATTGGTACTTTACCATGTGAACAGAATCCCTGGTGGCTGGCACTGGCATTATGTCATGGGTCTGTGGCACATGGCACATTTCAGCTTTGCTTTTAAACTCCAGAAGCAGGATGGCAGGAGGCAGGAGAAGGCTCAAAATGATCTGAGAAAAAAAGTGTATCATGAAATGTCTACACAACTATCAAGAAACACTGAGAAATCAAACCCTATTATAGTTACTATTGGATTCATAGGAGACACTAGGAGTGTTAACACAAGAAAGAATGACGTTCAGTGTATTCATATAGTGATTTTCTTTTTACGGTCATGCAAATAAATGAATAACACTACGTCAAAAACTCTGCTATGATGCTTATCATTAGGAGTAATCATTTTAAAATACAAATTTCATCTAGTTTATCTGACAACTTCTGCAAAGTTTACAATGTTTACCTTCAAAAAGGAGTTTTTTCTCATGTTGAGTGGACCAGTCCAGAGATCTGTGAGGAGAGTCTGAGTGCAAGAGTGTGAGACGAATGGTCTATGACATGAGGAGACTGCCATCTGCAGACAGGTGAAACGGCTCCATGCCTCCATCTCACAAGTCAAAAGCTTCATTGCCATTTGCTCGTTCTGACGAAAGGCACAATCCAACACATCCACTGCCAGCTTACCAAACTCACTGACACACACAAAGACAGGAAAGATATGCTCTCACATGCATTTCTAAATAATTACACAAAGTCTAAGATAGTGATAAAAATATATAAGGAAAAACAACACAACCCCACCACTAACACCAAAAATTACACTACATAGGACTGTCTTAGGTTTGTACATGCTACTTTACATTGATTCTTGACACACAAGTATCACATACAGCGGTGGTGAAAAAGGTTGTATTCCATGGGAAGGGTAGGGTAGCATGACAACCTCTTGTAGAAGAAAGTTCTTGTAGGTGTTTTGCAGTTGTAAAAGTTTTTTTTGGTGGAGGGGTGGGGGGGCCAGGTGGACACAACTTGCCAACTTCAATCGATAATCCATTAACATTTCCACCACCAAGCTTCACAGATGGTATTAGGTTCTTCTCATAAAAATAACTCCATCCTTGATTTGAATGTTCAGAGAACAATATTCCAAAAGGGTTGCTTTTTGCTGCTAGGTTCACTGCTAAACTGTCTTCTTCTTCTTTTGGCTGCTCCAGTTAGGGGTCGCCACAGCGGATCATCTGCCTCCATCTCACCCTATCCTTTGCATCCTCTTCACTCCCAGTGAAAATCTCAACATCTTCAGTTCTGCCACCTCCAGCTCTGCTTCCTGTCTTTTTGTCAGTGCCACCGTCTCCAAATCATACATCATAGCAGGTCTCACT